>PVJS01039703.1:0-18777 GCA_004027185.1 Glis glis | reverse complement strand
GCTCTTCCGATCTTATTTTGAAACCGGGTCTCACGAAGTTGCGGAGGGCCTCGCTAAGGAGAGAGAGAGAGAGACAGGGAAAGAGACAGGGAGAGAGCGAGAGAGCTGAGGCTGGCCGCGAACCCGGATCCTCCGGTCTCCGCCTCCCAAAGTACTGGGATTACAAGCGTGCGCCACCACGCCCGGCTCATCTTTCTATATTTGCCATAGGAATTAAGGATGTTAGAAGTCAAAAAATCCCTTCCCCATATAAAATACATAGTGTTAAATTCAGGGAAAGAGTATCTAAAGTGGCTTCAACAGCTCTTTCACATAAGGGAAATCAAGACTCGCCACCATGATTTTGTTGTTGTTGACATTACGTCATCATTCATCCACTCAACAATATTTATCTCTCACCCCCTCGTGTCCCAGGCACTGTGATAGCCTCTGGTCAGGGCGGTGGAGGAGCTGGCAGCTCTCCTTCCTCTTGGGGATCTCGTGTCTCAGATTTTTCTTTAAGACCATATATGAATTTTGTGTCTAATATGGTCCACCAGTGGATGCAGTCCACACTTCCTCGAAGGCACTGCTGTGAATAAAATAGGACCTTCAGCTCACAGGGTCTCAATGTCTGCTATCAGAGCAGCTCCCACCAGACCCCAGAATTCTGTCTTCCATCGGATCGCCTCTATGAAGACCTTCGTGGTTAAGTGTGGCTTTAACAAACTTCTTACTTGAATTCCTGCTCTGGGTACCACAGAGTTCCTTGCATGAAGCTTAACCAAATACATTTCCTCTTGTTATAGAACACATAATAAGACCTGACCAGCCCAGGTAAATGAGCAGCAATGTCCATTCCATGACTAATTGAGTGAGTGGCACAGTGTAGGGTAGTGCGCTTTATAGGATGGATAGATGCAGCAAGGAATCAGCAAGACTAGTAGACCTCCTAAAAAGTCAGGGAGACCCCTCAGAGGGAAGGGTTTGGACCTGGGCTTCTTGAAATGTGCTCACAGAGAATGACTTATCATCATGGTGGAATTAGGCATAGAGAAGACTCCTGAGTATTTTCCTTTATGACATGGTACTGACAGACCTTGGTGTGAACCCTAATTATCTAATGCCTATACCACAGGACCTTAAAAATTACTAAATCTGATGATGCACGTAGAGCATGTGATTATAAAGTTACCCTTAAGTTGAATCTAGCATTATCCATCTGTAAAACCCTTCATAGGTGGAAGTTTACCTGTAAATTCAGTTTGTTTGGAGGTACCAGAGGGACCTTTTTATGTCCTAGCTTCCTAGATCCATTGCCAGTTTCTAAAAAACAATATTCATTTTAAAAAATATGACTGAAAACAAATTGTAAAGTTATTTTTCCCCTCCAGTGAATCAATAGCTTCTCAAGAATCAGAAAATGCATATTCTCCAAGACTGGTGCAGATGTAACCACCCGGGTTGCTCTCCAAGGTCCTGAATTTGTTTAATATTTTCTCAAGTGTCAGCTACAGTGGCATAGCCTCTTCCCTCTGGATTCCCTTTTATTCTGTAAGAAGAAGCACATGACAGGTGGAATGAGTTCAGTGCTTCCTGTTTGAAGTCCAGGGGCCACCACCTCCAACAGCTGCTTACCACCCCTTGTTTCTTTACCCCCAGTTCTGCATCTCATATGCCAATGGACCAGCAGATTATGAAAAAGGCTGAGGATAACTCAGGATCCTCGTGGAGCCACAAAATTATTTGCACATGAGCCCATCGATGCAATGTGTCTGTTCTCCATGATGAATGGAAATTAAGCTCATTATCAGCCCACTCCCTCCCCCTGAAATGTATGACTCTACAAAAAAACAAGAAAACAGAACTCTGGTTCCTTTACTGACTTCACTTTGATATTTCTGGAAACATTGAAAACATTCATGGAGCAGCAGTCTTCCTTTTCATAGGAAACAAGAGTCATCTAAAAGGCTGTCTCATTACCCATGTGATGAGTTGAATGCAGAAGTGTTGTGATCAGATCGGAGGGCTGCCCTTAGCAGAGTGTTCAGGCTGCAGGGAGCCTGGATTTCTGAGCTCCCATAGCACCCTCAAGTGGCAGCGTCTGTCTGAGCCATCTCAGCATGCGGGGAACCAGCCCTTTCATGAGACTCTGGTTGTTTTTTTTCAAGTTGGCTCTTCTATAATCATTTTTCCACTTTTGCTTTTGCAGTTGATTGAATTCATTAGAGGGTCATAAACATAGAGAGCAGGGAGAGCAAAGAAATGTAACACAATGATAGGCATGCTATCACAAGGGAAGCTGTGGGGTGGTGGGGGTAGGAAGAGATGCAGTAAGTAGAAAGGAGAGTAAAAGAAATCCAGGGGAGTTGGGCATGGTGGTGCATGCCTGTGATCCCAGTTCTTGGGAGGCTGAGACAGGAGGATCTCAGGTTTGCAGCCAGCCTCCGCCATTTAATGAGGCCCTCTGCAACTTAGTGAGGCCATGTTTCAAAATAAATAAAATAAAATAAGTCTGGGGGCATACCTTGGAGGTAGAACACCCCTGGGGTCAATCTCAAGTACCAGAGAGAGAGAGAGAGAGAGAGAGAGAGAGAGAGAGATCAATTGATCCAGGGAACCAAGAAGAGAAAAGGATTTGTCTACCTTCACCATGTTGCTCTCTTTGCCTAGATCAAGGCCAAGAATAAACAACACATGGGATCCAAATGATTCAAACAGGCTGGGGACAAGGGGACACTACCTATAGGCCTGTTTTCTTGCTTTCTTTTCCCACGACCAAGTTCTATGTAAAATCATCTGGAACATAGACATTGCATGTTGCTTCTGCTTCGTGTCTGGCCCCTCCCTGTGATAAATATGAAATATGGGGTGAAATTCACATTCAGCCCAAAAGCCCTGAACATCAAATCACTTTTCCTTCCCCATATGCAATTCCAAAGTGAAACTTTATGTTATGAAATAACAGAGACATACATGTGGGCTGAAAATGAGTTTCCCCCCAGATATTCTGCACGCACACTTCTATCTATGGTCGTCTGGGCTGGAATCTTTTGTATTATTTTGATCTGTATTCTGATTGTGATTGCAGAAGGCACACTGACTGCCTGCGGCTCACTGGAAAAGCATTTCAAGCCAGTTACCTTGCGGCTCCCAGCATCTTGGCAGAGTGGGTTCCAAGCCAGCTTCTCTGGCACCAAATCAAAGTCAGCATCATTGGAGCCTTTTCCAGGCAATGGGGTTGCACACCTGAAAGCACTTTGTGTATAAAGTGCTGATAAAAACAAGACTTTTATTTTAAAATAAATTTGGGAAAGCCATGATTCTCTTCTCCCTCTCCCTTGTCCCCTCCATACCCCGTCCTGCTTGGGGCCAGGGTTACTTCTCTGTGGCTTCGTGGACCCTGCATATAGAATATCTCACAAACCTATTCTGGTCACTTCCCATATGCACGAGGCCTTCCACCACTGAAACACACTTTCCTTCCAATTTTCTGGTCAAAGGGCTGTTCAGAAGTTAACAAAAACCCAAATAGAATGCACTTTTCCCCCAGAGTTATGGACAACAGCCACAAAATTCAGGTATAGAAACAATGTTTTGTGTTTTAGATTATTAAGTTTAGGTAGCCATAGTATTTCCTAGAGATTAGGTATGCATAAGGAGTTTTGAGTTTTACCCCAGTATAGTGACTTATTTGAACTTCTTAGGAGCCCCGTGTTATAAGTGAAGCTGATAGGATTAGCTTCCCTGAACACCTTCATTCTCTAGACAAGACAACTGATGCTTAGTGACTTCTAGTGCAAAGATCCTGGAGTCCAGTCATGTCCTTTAGGGACACTTTTGTCATGTAACAATTCCTGACCCAATGTGGCTGGAACAGAGGGGACTTTACCTGGGATTGGGAGGGCTCTGGTTTTAGTTCACAACTCCATGCTATTAGGGGTCTGGATTTGCAACATTTCAAACATTAGTCTTTTTTTCTCATGGCCACAAAGAGGCTGCAGCAGCTCTGAGTATCACATCCTCATACAAACTATGTACAAAGCCAGAAAACAGGAGGAAGTGATGCTGGGGAAGGTAAAAGAGTCCCTCCTCCTCCTACTCTCTTTTAGTGGGGAGGGGGAAAAAAACCTCTTTACAATAGCTGCCCAGAAAACTTGTTTCTCTTTAGTCAAAGGGACACCCTTAAGTTGAGGATAGACATTCTGTGCTGGTGGGTGGATGCATAAGAGGGGAGATGGGAATAGCACTCAGACAGCCAGTGAGAAATTGGCCATGCCAACACTGAGAGAAGAATACAGGGATACGTCCACAGAAACAATCTCCATCGCTTCCTCCATTTCCTCTAGAAAGCAAAACAAACATCTTTGATTTTCTTGAGAGTACTAATTCAGTGAGTAATAGCAGCTCTGTATGCAGCACAGTACAAATCGAGGGTTATTTTTAAGTGGATGAAGAATAGGATATCTCTTTGTAGAACACATCCGTCCTGCCTTGAGAAGTTAGGTGTGGCCAGTACCATGAGGGAATAGGATCCGATGCTGGCTGAGTGAAGAATCACAGAATCAGAGCCTGGGCTGAGAGCTTCTCCCACCTCCTGCTCAAGGGGGACGTGTGAATGCAGTAGAATTGCATTAAACATGGTGACAATTGTTTTTCTCAAAGATCAGTCCCGTCACCAGGAGAGAGGAGAGTGTGAACCACTTCCTCCAAGTCTCTTTCTGTCACTGCGGAAATTGGTTCAAGAAATTGCATCTTTCCATCTAGATCAGGAATAGAAGCTAACAGCTGGGTGTGGCTCAGCCCTGGGATGCTCTGTGCTTCTGAGATGTCATCCTCTCAGGCAACTGCTTTTCATCATCTGGACAAATCCAGACAGGCTGATCTTCCCCGGAAACCAGTGTCTACCCGTGAAGCTCAGGCCTGGAGTTCACCTGTTTTGATCGGAGGACTTAATACAACGAGGTTGTAATCTGTGCATAAAATGTCAGAATGGTACCAATTCCATGTTTCCCATGAAAGTGCCTGTCGCAGTCTGAATACACTGCCCGAAGGGCTGTGGTCTAACCAGGCAGCTTGTTTGAGGTCTTATGTTTTATCTTAGAATGCTCATGATTTCTGTATTCTCTCCGGAGTATATTTAGATTTGATAATTTCATGTTATTTGAGCAAATTGCCTACTTAGGAATGACACTCATGGGTTTGAATATCTCAATTGGGAGATTCAATATTCACTGAGATCTCAATCAGTCATCTCCATCTCATTTTCAGTTGAACCCGGACTGGGGATGGTATCAGTCCCCAGAGAAAGAAAGAAAGGAAGGAAGGAATCCTGAGAGGCAGATGTAAATATGGTCTTACAACTGCTTCCTCTTTTACCCCAAGATGGCTAAGAAACCCTTCAGAGTCCTTTGAAAGCACTAATTTATCCAACTTTCCCCATGAGCACTGAAAAAGTTCGGTATAAATGGTGCAATTTGGGTATTGTTGGGTTCTAAAGAGACATGATGGCGGTGATTATGGGTACCGTGCACAGGATTGAGTTAATGGGACCTATCAGGGACTCAAAGCACAATCCAGGGAACAAATGGGGTCCGCCTCATCCCCAGCAGCTGAGAGTCAATTTTGTCATTGCTGTGAGTGAGGAAAAAAGCCATTCCAATCGCTGGCTTATGTGACTAATGGATTTATTTAGCCAACAGGCAGTTTCTGTTTACCTGTCAAGCAAAACATAAATATAAGTAATTGTTAGGGGAATTACTTTTTTTGAGTTACAAATTACTATGATTTCAAATGCAATTAGTAGTATAGACAAACCTATTTTTCCCTTTATGAGGAGGAAATTGTTCGAAAATGAGTGGAGTGGAGCTGATAGAGTTGCAATCTGCAGAGAACTGAATTACCCGCAAGCAGCAAATGGGCGGCTCCATCTCAGTGGAGCGGCTCCATCTTGCTCCTAATGCGATCTGTGTCCATCAGCGAGGACCCACTGTCTGTCACATCTGACACACCCAACTAACACAGGAGCCAGGGTTCTCCACTGGCATCTCTTATATTTGCTGCCGAGGACGTAAACACACCGCACATTCTACCAAGGTATTGCTACCCCATATCTCCTACCCCATATTTAAGATCTACCGTGTGCCCCTTGATATTCACCTATAAATATTAAACAGGAACTGTGGTCTAGAGGATGTGGTGAACCTCAAAAACAACTATGATAATGATACATGCATATCCATGTTGATAGCAGCGTAATTCACAATAGCCAAATGATGAAACCAGCCTCAGTATTTATTAGCCAACAGATGAATGGATAAAGAAAGTGTGGTATATACACACACAATGGAATTCTACTCAGTCATAAAGGAGAACAAAATTATGTCATTTGCAGGGAAGCGGATGGAACTAGAGAACACTATGCTAAGTGAGGTTAGCCAATCTCAGAAAGCAAAGCGAAGGGCCCTGTCTTTTCTCTCATATGTGGAAGTTAGAGAGAAACTAGGAATCAAAAGAGACTTGAGATAAATGAGGAGAGAAACCAGTAGAAGAGTGGAAGGAGATTAAGGGAGGGAGGTGGGGGGAGTAGAGGAGACTCGATGAGGGAAACAGTTAAAATAGTGCTATATACATATATGACATTATCAATACCAATCCCAATAACATGTACAGGAAATGGGGATCAGGAGGGAAGCACTCCAAGTGCTGTGTGCGTGTGTGATTCTGTCACTCCGAACCTCATTAGGATGTATAATTACAGTGCACCGATAAAAATATATTAAACAAAAAAGAAAGAAAGAAAAACTACCCACCCACCCAAAGTGGTAGCAACCCACTTATAAATTCATTCCATAGAAATCTGGAGGAAATCTTAAGTGCTGGTGAAAAAGAAAACAAAATGGATTTTCTAATGAACATTTTAACGTGTTTAAGGAGGAGATTCAGGAAAATTAAGTTCATAAAAGCCAGCTTTCAACTTAAATATGTTTAGTAGGTTCATTGATTTTTAATTAAGGACACAATTTTTTATTGCATTAAATAAGCAATGAGTCCACAGCAGAGGCACTGAGGATTTTTAATGAAATCAATTTTTGAAAATAAGACTTTTCTTTCCACTGCAGTTTTGCAGAGCTCTTCTGCCAACTCACATATATTTTGACAACTTGGAAAAGGTTCTTTGCTAAGGTGCGATATCGGGGTATCTCTGATAGAAGAACCAACTGCTATGGTATCTTAGCTTTCGGCTTATCTTTGTTTCTGTTTTGGCAGATCCCTTTTGGCTGCACCCTTCTTCCCGAGATGAGCCTTACATTTCACTCAGTGGGGTAGTAGCATTTGCAATGGCCTGAGAAGTCCTGCAAAAACAAACAACTGCACTCCTACATATGTGACTTTGAATGAACCGCTAAGATAGCCCCCATTCCAAGGAGGAAAGAATTTTTAATATGCTTATATTGGTGCATTGTAATTATACATCATAATGAGGTTCGGAGTGAGAGGCGCACACGTGCACGTGGCACTTGGGTGTACTTCCCTCTGAATCCCACCCCACTCCCTCGCTCGTCCCCGCACATGTTACTGGGGTTGGAACTGATAATTCCGTATATGTACATAGCATTATTTGTACTATTTCCTGTGACGGACAGGTGCCGCATTTGCTGCTTGCTGAAGACCCTCGCATGAACGACTCTGGGCCCAAAATTATTATTTTTAATATCAGCATCGGCCAAGGAGGAGCCAGGCAATTCTCCTGACTTCCTGTGGCCAGTGTCCTTTTTTATTAAGGGTTTAAACAAAGCAAATGGCAAGGGGGTCACGAGTTAAGTTTAGGATTACAGGCTAAGTTTTAGGAAAAGGCAGTCTCGGCTAGGTTTAGGGTGTGGCAGTCATGAGTTAACTCTAGGGAGGGGCAAGGTAGACATTTCAGGGAGAAAAGAAGGTCATCAAAGTCCACCTTTCAGTCCCATCCGGTCCAAGGAAGCTTGTCTGCGTGCTGACAATTTCCACTCAGCACGTACTGTGTACCTAGCTGAGCCAGTCCGAAATGGTGACCTCACTGCGTGGGCTAGGATGGCCCCCAACAAGTTCCTTCATCAATTCTCCTTCCCTCCACCTGCCCCAGACCCCAACAAAGGGGGGGTTCTTGTTACCTTCTTGAAAGACCCTCACCCTTAGAAGAATCCTGGTTAGAGACCATAAACGTACAAGCTGTTTCCTGAGAATAAGCAGGCATTTGGGAGATCTTTCCGGCTGCCTCCCTGCCGTGTGGAAACTCGTCCCCATGCCTTGTTCTAGCGTAGCCGGCCCCACTCTTGAGCACACAGCAGAAGCACCTTGAGGGCTTGAGAAAACACAGATTGCGTGGCCCCAGCCTCAAGTTTGTTTCAGTGGGTGAGGGATGCGGCCCCTGAATCTGCATTTCTTTTTTTTAGCATGCTTTTATTGGTGCATTGGAGTCTTACAACGCAATGAATATCTATTTGATGTTAACATACATGCACACAGCTCTTAGTGCCCCCCCGCCTCCCCCCACCCATATGAAGTACCAAGAATGATGTTGGTATATTTTCACATGTACGTATTGTTTATGATAGTGATTCCATTATTTCCCTTCCTTCTTGCCCTCCCCCTTCCCTTATACCACTTCCCTTGTTCCGCTGAGGGTTCTCCATTATCAACCGGAGTCCCTTGTGTATCTGCATTTCTAACAAGTTCACAGATGAAGCTCGGGCTGCTGGTCCAGAATCAGCTGCTTGAAAGCCACTGTCGTGGTGGACTGGAAATGCTACCTAGTGCACCTACAGCAAGAACCAGGCATTGCAGTGAATGCATCTGTGATCCCAAGGTTTCTAACAAGTGTGTGTGTGTGTGTATGTGTGTGTGCATGTGTGTGTGTGTGTGATAAAAACTAGCAGTGCTATAAATGTAGCAAACCGAGAAATTAATTGGGGAAACTGCATCTATTCACCAAAGGAAAGCATTATCGGCCTAGTCATTTATAGCTTCAGGCCGGATTCGCCACGAGGCCTGTTGACGTCAATCTGTGTAAATGGAAGTCCATTTGAGTACAGCATCTCATCCTGAGAACCTGGCACACTAACTGGCACATAGTAGGCATGCAGATATTTTCTGAGTAAGTAACTGAAATGCTTACAATAAGCACTGACATTAGCTGTACCCTTTTTTACACACAGATTTGGCTTTTGTTTTAGTGAGCTAATGATAGCAACATGCTGCTGTGTAACAAATTGTCCCCAGACACAGTGGCCTAGACAAGATTCATTCATTCCAAGACTCAGATGTCCACTAGTCCACTAGTGACTGAGCTGGTATACTATGGGCTCAGCTAGGTGGCTCTGGTCTGTGCTCCCCAGTTTCTCAGCTTAGCCCCAGGTTAGGGGTTGGGTTTGGTCTGCCCCAGGTACATTGTTCTGCAGGCCAGACCAGAGTGGCAGTGGCTAGCTGGGTGTCCTCTTATGGTGGGTTACCAGAGTGCAGAAGTCAGCCAGGCTACGTAAATACCTGCCAAGCCTCTGCCTGCCTTTTGTCTATTCATGCTCCATTGACCAAAGTAAGTCACACCGTCAAGCTCGAAGCCAGTGGGCCAGTTTGACCCCCTTCTTTGAAGGGGGTGGGGCGTGAGTGGCTATTTGCTGAACAACATTCCAGTCTGCCATGGTTTTGAATATGGAAAGAATGGCTTAGCTTGAAGATGAATCTCAGGACCTAGAAACATACTCTTGGAGAGGCACCTGCTGCACACCTGGGAAGGTGGCTCTCGTCCCGGGGCCACTGTGGTGCACCATGGTCCGCGTCCCACTCAGCGCTTGCTTGTTTTCTTTCCATCCGGGCCTGGGTTGTTTGCTAATTACTTTCATTGATGTTACTCCAGGCAGCGTCTTCACTCAGAGGAGTTGCCTTAATCCTGACGATGTTTGACATAGGGTAAGAGGGAAGGGACATTGCTTCTTAAGAGACATTTTAAAATTTGGCCAAGTGGACAACCAGGAAGCAAGCTACATGTCCCCCACCGGCCTGCCTCATAGGTGGCCTCTGGCCCTGACACCAAGCATCTCCTCCTCACTCACGGCCATCAAAAAGAAGCTGTCCTGCCTCCCTCTATCCTGCTTTGGCCTCAAAGTCATGGCTTTTTTGGACAGAGGTAAAGGAGCACACCAGGACGGGCAGTGCTTGGGCTCCGAGGCTAGTTTGCTGGGCTGGTCTTACATTGTTTTGCTGTCTCTGGCAGCATTCTCTTTCCAGGGTGAATGAAATCGGGCTCATACTTGGTCATCCCCTGACCTTAGACCTGATGCACGTTCTGGGCATAGGCCACATGCCCTTGCTTTCTTGTAATTGCCGTGGTTTTGGGTGAAGTCAGGCTTTCCTCTTTCTGCAAGGATGCCCTTGGCCCGCAGGAGGGCGCTGGCGAGTTGTCTCAGCTCTTTCCTACTATCTAAAGAAGACCCTGCATTGGACCAACCGCTTTCTTTTCCACAACTGCTTCCAATAGAAGCCTGAGAATCCCTGGCGTGGCAGGATGCAAATGTCCCCAGGGGACAGGCTGAGCCCTGTGCCACCCACCTCCTCACGCTTCATCCTATAGTTGACCACACTCAACCAGGTCCTTCAGAACGCTTGCCAGTGGTCACCAAAGAGAATAGAGAAAAGCTTTCTCTCCTTCCACACCACAGCCACTGCCTCTGTTGAATACAAATATAAAGCATCCAAGTGCAGAGTCTTGTTAATGCCGCTTTAAAGGAAACATACTTAATTTAATTCTCTGGACCCGGGGAAGTGCCTGGTGTGCAAAGGGCAAGGAGCGCCAGGGGCAGTTCAGAGCGGAAGTCAGATCCCTTTGACTCTAATCATGCTAGGTCTGTGAATTAAGACACTTCAGAGAACGGTATGGTTGTATTCAAAAGATCACTAGGAACAAACAGGAATGCAGACTCATCTCTACCCTGTGGTCTGAAACTCCTAAGAGCCGTAGAAAGCACTATGGAGGCTATCACCGTAGAAACAGAAAATGGGAAAAGACAGAAGTGTGCGCCTCCTCACTCATTTGGATAATTTCTGAGTTAGAGTTGCTTGTCAAAAGTCGGATTTTGTAACTATTCAGACAGCAGCAAGGAATTTTTAGAGAAAAAGATATATATCTAGCTTACTGATATTGATCCAGAGAAAGGGAAACAGTGAAAGACGAGAAAGAGAAAGGGAAGGAAGGAAACTAGAACAAGGGAGAAAAGAGGAGATAGATTATGGCCCAAGGTGGAGGGGAGAGGGGAAGAGTGCAGGGGGATTTGTAGAGGCAGGCAGGAAGGCTGCGACAAGCCCACCATGGGCCCTGGGTCAAGCATTCTGGCCAGGCTGACACCAGCCATCTAGTTGAATCACAGGTAGTCTGATTTCCTTACGGTGATGCTCACGTTGACTTCCCACTTATATGTGGGCCCAAGAAGCTAGAACAGTTAGCTGTAGTTACGTTTAGAACCACATGTAAAAGCCAAACAGCTGAACAACGGCAGTGCTAAGATGTAGGGAAAAGTGTGACCGGGAGGTTACAAAAATTAACCTTGCTGATTTCAGAGAAAGCCTTTTTATTGAGGTAAACATTTTTCCTTAAAACAGAATGATATTTAACTATCAAGTTATGTCAGTTCATACTTGGGTTTTTTTTTTTTGAAAGCCCAGATGAGTCATTCCTTTGTGTGTATGTGGGTACACACATGCTGGCCATTTCCTGAAATGTTTTTAAGGCAGTCATATAATCCAGTCCCTCCTTGGCAGTCATTTTGCAAAAAACAAAAACAATCAAACAGAAAAAAAATTTTGAGAGATAGAGAGATTTTCAGAGTTAAGATATATGCTTTGTGCTTATGTATTTAGCACTATACTTTTTCCAGCTATCCAAATATCTGTTTCTCCCCATTTTTACAAGGTCAAGGTGAAAAGATGGAAAAGATGCTGGAGCCCCGTGTTTTAGGGAAGACCTTCCTTTGGAGAGTGCTAAGTTGGCCATTTTATTTCTCCAAATCTTAGTATTAGGAAAATAATAAAAATCCTACGCCTGGTTCTGCTCTCTTCCCTCACTGCCCAGAGAAAAAGGAAGTAAGCTACAGTATATAATTCTCTCCAAAATAAGAAAATGCCTTGCCTAATAAAAATCATGCTTAGGTTGCCAAAATCAACATGCTTTTGGTTTGCCACAATGCTTAGCTTGCATATAAACCAAAGAGTCCCCCTTGTTGTCATTTTAAAAACGACTCTCTGCTACATTTTGCAACATCTGCCTAATTCCAGTGACTTATCATATTTGTTTTGTAGCTGGGCTCCAGGGAATATAAACACACACTCACATCTTAATAAAAAGGGAAGAAGTAATCTATGAAACATGATAGAAAAAGAAAATGGGCCATGGACACTTCCTTTTAAGCACTATTGAGGAATTACAATCTTGACATGAAATACCACAAAATAATCTCAAAAACGTATTTTTGCATACTTACCCAAAAAAACAGGAATGAAAATCTGCTCCAATATAGTGTATTCAAGATGTTCAGGGGCGAGCTGAGTGGAGGGAAATAGTGGAAGGCTTCCTTCTCAAGCCCAACGCCCACACTGAACCACCCTGGGCTTTGCTGCCCTTCAGAGTCTCTTTTCCTGATGAGTTTGTGTGGGGAAGCATATTAGAAGCAAGGATTGAGTTGATTGTGCATCATAAACACAAATGACATAGCTTGCCATTCTCTACAATTGCATCTCTTCACAGTCTAAAATATTAACCAGCTCACTCTTTGAAAGGTGGGATTTCAAAGCACAACCCTCCTCACCCCACACCCCGCTCTAAAGATGCTCTGCAATTTAAGGCAAATTTGTATGTGTGTGTGTGCACAAGTACACGTGCACATCCTTCCACACAATCTAAAACATCTTTTTAAATTTTTCATGGGAAACATGTGTTTACTGTGCAAGGTGAAAAAAAGTCACCATATTCTGAAGAAAGTTCATGGGCCCCAGTGTGAAGTGCACTCTGATGAACCCCCAGCTGTTCCCCTGGTGCCTGTGTTTCTTATCCTTTCTCACCCACCCCTGTTCAGCCCTGGTTCCTTCTGCCCACCCTCCCCATTGCTCCTGTTTAATTTTCAGATTTGCTCCTCTAGACACAAATTTTTACCTCAATTCTTTCCCCCCCACACACACTGTTTGTGACCTTTATAGATTTTATTTTATAAGTGATTTTAAATACAGATCACTTATATTTTCCAGAGTAACTTAATTTGGATTTTTACTTTTGACCAAATTATAATGTGAATACCCCCAATTTCACTTGAGAAAATAATTTTTAAAAGTGAGGCACACATGCTTTCTTTACCAATTTATTCAATTTGTTCTTGAATAAAACATTCAATCTACCATTCAATCTGTGGTGATGATGATCACACACCTATAAATCATTGTGTATGCATTCTTTATAACCACTGTATTTCATATAAAATATATTATCATGATATATATGATGATTCTTATTCTTATAGTTTGTGTAAGAACATACATGTATATTTCATGTATCACAAGCAAGACCCCAGGGGTATCTCTGTGCCATGAAATCTCTATAGCTTGAGGCTCTCCAGGCTGCGTGGAACAGCACGGGGTCTGCCTTCAGGGGTGCCAGGAAAGACAGCTTCTTCCTCTCAGAAGCACAGCTGGGGCAGAGAGGCGGATGAGAGCCAAATTTTCCACTTATCTAAAAAGGATGACTTTTAAAATGTAGTGCTATGGCTCTTCTAATTGTTGCTTGGGTCTCCACAGTGAGGCCAGGTGGGGAAGCTTTTCCCACCCCCAGACTTTAAGGCTGTGGGTGGTGGTTCCCACGACAGTGGTTTTACTTGGTTTTGTATTGGCTATGAAGGGAAAGCGTTTCTATACTTCTTTCATGGTTACTTTTGCTTCTTCAGAGTCCAGGGAAGCCACCCTGGAACCCACAGAGGATGGGCGTGGTCTAATTTTGATTAAAATCCAAACCACCCACTGTGGCTGAGCTTGGGGAAGGGCAGTGTGGAAGAAGGGATTTAGGGGTGCTCTTTCCAGGAGAGACTCACAAGCAGCCAGGGACTCCCTCCACGCTGAGGACCCAGGGAGGCGATTCCAGTACCAGGCAGGCCTCCCGCTGGGCTTTCTAGTTTGGGGCAGGTGGGCTGAGGATCCTGAGGCTGCAGCCTGGGGTGTTGGGAGACCACCTCGCCTATGTTTTTGAAAACCTAAAGATAAATAGGGAAACTGAGGAAGAGCGGGGGGCACGTAGTCTTTGGAGAATGTGAGGATGCCCTTGCCTCCATAGGGAAGGGAGCCGGGAGCCGCAGAGTCTCTGGCTGGTCCTCAGGGTCCCCCCCCCCCCGAGTCCTGGACCCTTGGGTGCTCAGGATGGGGCCGCCCATCCCAGCCTAGAAGGGCTGTGAGCAGGAAAAAGCGCAGCGCAGGAGGGATGTGGGGACGCGAGGAGAAGGAAGAACGCGGGGATGGAGCTGCAAGAAAGGCCTTGGCCAGGACAGACAGAGAAGACCACCGGGAGGATCCCAGGCCCAGAGGGAGGGAAGGGAAGCAGTGCTAGAGTCTGAGACACCCGGGGAAGCACAGTTCGCGAGTCTCTCCACACAGGGGCGCTGAAGCACGTTTTAATGCAGCAAAATGAGTTAAGGAGAGGCCCGAATGGTGCACATCACTTGGGGTCACCGCGCCCCCCGCACTCCCTCTGAGTGGGGGGGGGGCAGGGCTGGGGAGGAGCCAGCTTTTCAAAAGTTGCTTGCATCCCCAAAGCTTCTCCCTCTCCCTGTATTTATTGAAAATGGAAATGGAGTTCGTGATTCGCACCGCGGGCTGGCAGGCGCGGGGAGGAGCGTTCTGGGATCGCTCCCGAAGCTCCACTAGGCCTCTTGGAGCCGGCCTCCCGCAACCTTTTCCTTCCCTTCTGGTCGAGGCCAGGTGAAGGAAAGGAGGCTGTTTTCTGAGACGTGGGTTTTGGAAGGAAGGGGCCTCCGGAGCCCCCGTGCCAGCCGGCCTCCTTCCCTCCAGCCCTTCCCACTCTCCCGCGCCCGGTCCGCACCCCGGGCCTCAGCGGCTCCGGGGTCTTTGCGGTTGTTTCAAGTTAGGCAAGCAAAGCTGGAGGAGAAACAGGAGGGGGACCCTCGGAGGGAGGCAGGCCAGCGCTGCAGCGGAGCCGAGCCACTCGCTGGACCCGCGCCCTGGGGGCTGCCCTCGCCTCCCCTCGGGCCGGGGTCTCTCCACGCTCGCCCTCTGCGCGCACGGGAGGCGAGCTCTTCGGCGGGGTGGCGGTGCCCACCCGCGCCCACCCGCACCCCGAGCTGAGCGGCGCCCCGCCCTCCCCGCACCCCGGCTCCGGCCCGCCCAAGGGGGTGCCAGCCCCGGGCCACCAGGCGCCAGGCCCGAGGGGGTGCCAGCCCCGGCCACCAGGCGCCAGGCTCTGCCAGGCTGGGGAGGGAGGAGGAGCCGCGGGGGCCGGGGCGGGAGCACGGAGATCGCTCGGGATGTGTGCCCGTCTCTAGGTGGTGCCAAATAATGGGGCCTAGGCATCTCCCTCCCTCCGCGTTTCTTGGTTTTGCCCCTTCCTTCCATCTCTGTGATTAGGCCGTACGCGGCCGCGGCAAGGAGTTGAAAAAATAAAAGCCGGAGCGAGCGGGCGAGCGAGCACACACCCGACCCGGCCGCCCGCCCGCCCGCCCGCCTGCCCGCCCGCCGCGGAGGGCGGAGGAGCGGAGCGCGCAGAGTCGCCGGCGGGGACTCCGGAGTGCGCGCGGAGGAGCGGCTCGCCTTTCTTCTGCCGCGTCCTCCCCAGCGCCTCCTTTCCCTTTCTTCTTTGCTTTTGCATTTTCTCCCCTGGAGGGGGTGGGGAGCGGGAACCGAGAAAGAGAGAAAGCAAAATATTAAAAAGCGCCTAAGACTGCGGGCGAGAGCGCGCGCGGGGACCGATGGCTTCGCTGTACCAGAGGTTCACGGGCAAGATCAACACCTCGCGCTCCTTCCCGGCGCCCCCGGAGGCCAGCCGCCTCCTGGGTGGCCAGGGGCCGGAGGAGGACGGCGGCGCCGGGGCGAAGCCCCTCGGCCCGCAGGCGCAGGCGGCGGCGCCCCGGGAGCGTGGCGGCGGCGGCGCGGGTGGCCGGCCCCGGTTCCAGTACCAGGCGCGGAGCGACTGTGACGATGAGGACGTAAGAGCATCGCGGTGGGTGGGGGGCGGCGGGGCTTCGGCCGAGCGCACCCGCGAGGCGCATCGGCCTGGAGGCTCCGCGGGTCTCTGGGCGCCCTCAGGTCCCCTCCCCTTCCCCCACTCCGGAGCGCCCACAGACACTCTCCTTAGCGCCAGATCTCGGTCACCGCGGTCCGGAGCGGGTCTCTGCCTGCTGTGGCGGCGGCCAGGAGTTGGTGGCTGGAGAGAGCAGGGTTTTGGAGCTGCGCCTGCTGGGATCTGGTAGATGCGTGGATGTCTGCTCCTGACCACAGGCTGCCCAGCGTCCCAAAGAGAGAATTAGATCTCTCTGTGCTTACAAGTTGATAGTGGTTTTATTTATTTATTTATTATTTATGTATGTCCCTGCTTTAAAGCTCCGGGAACATCTTTCTCCTTCCACCAGTCACTGGACTCTGTCTGTGGTGCCCCTCCTAGTCTCCCCACTCTGTCCCTTGACCCAAATGCCCCACATCCCCGTCTTACTTCCCCAGATACTTTTTCTCCCCGGTGGACATGGTGGTGATGATGATCTTTTCTGAAAAAGTGTAAAAATAGCGGCCTTGGACCCCGACCCCTGCCCCAAGTCCAGCCCCATTTTTGCTGATGGGCGCCAGGCCCTGCCCATCTGAACTCCTAGCCTTGGGCTGGAAACTCTATCTTCCACTGGTCCCTTCTTGCAAACTTCTCCCAGAGCCCTATGCTACTCTTCATGGGGATGGAAGCCTGGGTTTCAAAGGTTGAATTTGCATATCGCCCTGGTAACCCATGACTCCTGCAGGGCACCAGCAGGTTCCAGAGGTGCATGGGTCCAACCACCTTCTGTTAATCCTTGCAGCCTTTCAGAGCTGCTGTAGGGCCCCTGAAGAGAGGAGACTGTCGTTTTTTTTTTTTTTTTCTTTTGAGACTATCCCCAGAGAAAGACAAAAATCCCAGACAAGCCCTCAGACAGGCAGGTCTGGCTTGGCTGGTAGAGCCCTTGGAGACAGGCAAGGAGTGTTGTGTTGTAGAAACTACTGTGTGGGCCTTTGAGGAGGTTCCCTCTTGGGGGCCCCTTTTAGCAAAGTGGAGCAGCACCAGGGGTCCTGCACAAGCCACTGGATAGTCCCCCAGGGAAGTGCGTTTCCTTGCGCCGAGCAGGTGGTTGTACCACTAAACGTGCTCTGCCTTGGGTCACGCTGCTTCGCCATTTGGCATCTCTTCAGTGCAAGAGCTGTGTGTGTGGGAGGGGGGAGGGAGGGAGTGCTTTCATAGAGATAACTCTCAGTGGTCAGGACTTACAAGATCAGTGGCGTTATGTTGTTCCCAGTAGTTTTTGTTGTGTTTCATGACACAGGACATGGAGGCTTTCACAGATGTCCCAGAAGTTTGTGGGTGATATTGTTTGCACACACACTTGCACACAAATGCACAACCCTGCATCGGGTGATGCATGATGAGAGTGTCTTATCTGCTCCTGGGTCATTTCCAGACCCCCTGGTTAGAAAGAAAGATACCAGAAATGGCCTTCACTCCACTGGACCAGGTCCTGAGAAAAATGGACAAATCCTTCAGACAAGTGGTTCAAGGAGCTGGAATCCTTGGAGAGGGTTTTCTAAGGAAGGGGAAAGAATTCTGGAGGATTGGATTGCTGAGGGTCTTTGGAAGACAGCTGAGCTATAGTGTGGACAAAAATAATGCGTTGCTTGTTTTTGCCTGAAATCTGAATTAAAACTCTCAAATCCTGGATGTTTGGAGGGAGATCAGTGCAACTTCCCCTCCACAGGCTCTAGGTGTCGCTAGGAGAAAGGAAAGGCAAGAGTGGACTGTTATTCTGCAGGTCTCCACCCATCATTTTTTTTTAATCTTAGCTTGGAGTATGTATTTCCTTCTTTTCATTTTGGCATATGTCTAGAACTACTCCTCCAATAAGCAGAAGTGTTGAACTTGGAAACAAATCAGGGGTTTAGCAAGTGCAGATGATTTCCACTGATAGGGATCTAAACAGCATCTCTTTGATTCATTGAGTCCTGATATCAGTATGTGCTTCCTGGGAAATACAGAAGTGTGTGTATGTGTGCACTGTGCACGTGGGTGTTGGTGTAGAGTGTGCATATATAGTGTACTATTAAATATATATTCCATTTTCTGTATATATATCTATATGTGTATATACATATATGTACACACATTATATATGTAAATGGTCATAGTACACATCTGCAAAACTGCATTACATATATTTCCTACAAAATAGTAAATTTGTAGGATGGACAAATCTAGAACTCTAATGTACAACATGAAGATTATAGGTAATAAAACTGTATTGTAGCTGGGCATGGTGGCACACGCCTATAATCCTAGTACTTGGGAGGTTGAGACAGGAGGATCACAGGTTCGTGGCCAGCCTCAGCAACTTAGTGAGGCCCTCAGCAACTTAGTGAGACCCTGTTTCAAAATTAAAAATAAAATAGGGCTGGGGGTGTATCTCAGAGGTAGAATGCCCCTGGGTTCAATCCCCAGTACCCCCAACTCCCTGACACACACACACACACACACACACACACACACACACACAC
>PVJS01039702.1:0-18779 GCA_004027185.1 Glis glis | reverse complement strand
TGCGCAACCTAGGGAGTAGTGGGGACACAAAAGGGACTCCAGTGACAATGGAGAACCCTTAGTGGTGCAAGGGAAGGGGTACAAGGGAAGGGGAAGGGTAAAAAAGAAGTGAATCTATGGAATTACTGTCATAAACAATGTGTATATATGAGATTATACCAACATCATTCTCAGTGCTACATGAGGGGGGGTAGGCGGGGTGGAGGCAGGGGGGAGGGACACCAAGAGCTGTGTGCATGTATGTTAACACCAAACTGATACTCATTGTGATGTGAGACTACAATGCACCAATAAAAACATAAAAAAATTATGCTATTTGTGACCTTGTACTTTCTTTTTGTCCCTTTCCTCCCTTCTCTTTTCACATCTATGGATTTTAACAGGTATTTTCTTTTTCTATAGCTAATAATCCAGACCTAGTATGGTGTTCTCCAAAGTGGAGTACCCAGGAGGCACACATGATGATTGCATAGGTTATCTAAAATTTGTGAGAGCTAATATTTACTTTTCATCTAAGAAAAGGAAAACTATTAGATTTAGTAATATTTAGTATAAAGGCTAAGATTAGTGCTCAGATGTAATGTGCAAACACAAATACTGAGTATGAATGCTCAATATTTTTTTCTAAACAGGACTGCTTGATCAAAACAAATTTGGAGACCAAATTTGGTACTTAACATTTAGTACCTGAATGAAGCTTTATGGGTGACAGATAGGATTTTGGAAACACTTTGAAAAGTTTTCTGGGGTGTTGGAAGCTTTCTTGGCCCATAGCCCTGAGGTCACCTCGGACCAGCTGGGGTGGGCACAAAGTGCTTACCCAAGTGGAAATTGTTTGCACGCAGACAAGTTTACAAAGACCAGATGGGGTAGATAAGCAGTATGGACCATGATGCAACTTTCTTATATCCCAGAATTGTTTACCCTTTTCTTCCCTGACTCATTCCTTGATTGCCTTGCTGTTTTTCCCTGACTCATCCGGTGACTGCTTTGCTGGCTCCTGTGTTTAATCACTTTTACAGTGTTTTGGTTAAACCCTCAATAAAAGAAATATGCTGGTTAAAGAAGAGCAGAAGATTTTCTGTCTTCTCCCCAACTGCCCTGTATCTCTGATAATTGACTCCAAGTCATTCGTGTGCAGAGACTTCTAATCTCATCAGCAGCTTCTGAGGCACACTGAGGTTCCAAATTTGAGTAGGTTACAAGGAGGATATTTCATGAATCTTAAAGGGCAGTGTGGGTCTTTTGATTTTTTGCAGGTTCTTGCAGTGGATCATCCGTGTAGTTTTAGTATAGTTTTGTTGTTGTTGAAGAAAGATCCATTTTGCTGAAAGTTGGTTTGTTCTATATCTTCTGTTAATGTTGCATTTTTTTTTTTTTGCAGTACTGGGGATTGAACCCAGGGGTATTCTACCTCTGAGCTACACCTCCAGCCCTATTTTTTATTTGTTATTTTGAAACAGGGTCTCACTAAGTTGTGGAGGGCCTCACTAAGTAGCTGAGGCTGGCCCTGAACCTGCGATTCTCCTGTCTCAGCCTCCCAAGTACTGTGATTACAAGCATTCACCACCATACCCGACTAATGTTGCAATTTTTGAAGAGAAAAAAAAAGAAAAAATTTCACAGATAATATGCAGTACAAATTCATGGTAAAGACATTTATGAAGTGATAGATATCTACCTTATAAATTAAATAAATTCTGCTTATATTAGTTGGTTTGATAATAAAAAGTGTTACCAGGCTATTTGCTAGGATTCATATATTGAGAAGATATTTTTCCATATTTTTATTTACTTATTTGTGGTACTATGAATTGAGTCCCAGGGGTATTCTATCTCCGAGCTACATCCCCAACTCTTTTTATTTTTATTTTATATTTTTGTGGCACTGGAGATTGAACCCAGGGGCATTCTACCTCCAAGCTATACCCCTACCCTATTTTATTTTCTAGTTTGAAACAGGGTCTAAGTTGCTGAGGCTGTCCTTGAACCTGTGATCCTCCTATTTCAGCTTCCCATGTACCAGGATTACAGGTTGTGTCACCATGTCTCACTTATTTTTCCATTTTTAAACATGCAAAGAAGTTGTTAATGGTTTTGTCACTGGGACACAAACACATTGTTAGGTCGGGTCCCTGTCCCCTTCCCCTTCTCCCTTCCCCTTCTCCCTTCCCCTTCCCCCTCCCCTTCCCCCTGCTCCTGCAGCTGGGACAGGAGACCTGGAGCGCGACAAGTTTCAAATCTCACGGGAAGACCTGCTTTGTTCTGCCTCATCTCATGAGAAGATGTCTCACTGACCCCTGACCCCAGACTCTGCTATAAAAATGCCCTCCCTTCCTCTCCTGGTGCGACTCTGCTGACCGAGACCCCTACCGGTCAGCAGATATCGCCCGGGAGCGCAATAAAGGATTTCTTGCATTCTGCCTGCTAAGCTCTCATCTCTCACGCAACCCATATTTGCTTTATCTGTTACACACATGTGGTAGGTTTTCTATTAATTCTAACTTTACCTAAGATTAAGACTTTTGCCAAACTGTGATCTACAGAAGAAATCTGTACTCCTTTTGTATTTCAAGGACATTTCTACAATACTACTTCCATTTGCACCAGGAAAAAATATCTTATTTTGAGGGGTGGACTAGTGAATTTCACTATTCATAACCACTGTTTTTTACATTGATAATTTACTTAATAATATTGAAACTGTGCATAGTTATAAGACATTAAGTGGCTTTAGGTGGTTTTTATGAACAGTGTCAATTACTGAATAGGCCTAGATTCACTTTGACTGCAAGAGCTCACCAGTATCTTGGTGACCAAGATATTCTGTCACTCTTTGTAAAAGTTGTTCTTGTTAGTGATTTAAAGCCTACTTGGTACTCTTTTTGGAGGCTTTTTTGGGGGAAAATACTGGGGGTAGAACCCTGGGGCATTCTACCTCCAAGCTATACCTCTAGCCCTTTTTTAAATTTTTTATTTTGAAACAGGATCTGAATGAAGTTGCTGAGGGTCTTCCTAAGTTGCTGAGGCTGACCTCGAACCTGCGATCCTCCTGTCTCAGCCTTCTAAGTACTGGGATTATAGGCATGCAGCACTATGCCCAGCTTTATTTAGTACTTTTTTTTTTTCAGTACCGGGGATTGAACGCAGGGGCGTTCTACCTCCGCACTACGCCCCTGGCCCTATTTTTTATACTTTATTTTGAAACTGGGTCTCACGAAGTTGCAGAGGGCCTCACTAAGGAGAGAGAGAGAGAGAGAGAGTGAGAGAGAGAGAGAGAGAGAGAGAGAGAGAGAGAGAGCTGAGGCTGGCCGCGAACCTGGATCCTTTGGTCTCTGCCTCCCAAAGTACTGGGATTACAAGCGTGCGCCACCACGCCCGGCTTATTTAGTACTCTTTTAAGACTAAAACTACATCTTTAATTATACAATCAAGGAGAGTTCTAGGTTGTTTTTCTGTAATCCCTGAAACACAATGTTGAATGTTGGTGATATATGTAGTCTGTTTCTGAATATCCAAGTTTAGATTGAACCAAGAATATATGTTAGGAAACATAGCTGATGAGTGTTTCAAGGCTGATCACATCATCTGATGGTATTTAGAGGAGGCATATTGGCCTGGGCTGTGAGCTGGGTATGAATGGCTGCAAGAGGAGAAATCATCCAACAAATTCAAGCCATTCAGATGCTGTCAGCATGAGCTATATGTGCATCAGGGATGGCTTATGGGGAACATGTGTAGCAATCCCAGAAGACTGTTTTTACTATATTTATGTCACACTATGCAAACATATTCAGAAAATATTTGAAAGAAAACGATGGCAAAACGGATGACTGTTAGTCTGGAATGGGTTGAATATCAAAAAGACAATATAGAAGGAGTCTTTTCATGTTCCAGGCATCGTGGGATAACAGCATATGCTCTTACTTTCGTGGGGTCTCAGAAGAAGTGTCAAGAAATGATGCTGAAGGATCTAACCAGGTTTGGTAAGGAACTAGGTAGGGGGTTTCTTTCAGCAGACCTGCAAAATCAACCCCAAAACTTCTTGGGCCTGTGAAGTAATATAGCTAGTATTTTTTATATCAACTATAGGTTAATATTCTGTTCTTTTAAAATTTTTGTAACTAGTTTTATGTTGTAGTATTTTAAATCAAGAGTTAATGCAGAATTAATTTTTATAAATGTGAACAATTATATCTTGAAAAATGTTTCCTATTTAATAAAATAGGAGAAAAATTAGATTGCTTTGTACCAACTTAAGATTTGGTGAGAACTCAAAGATGCTTACATAGCAGGTAACCTTAAATTGCAGAGGGAACATACAGTATACACCATTCATTAAGTGCCTGCTGTATGCCAACTATTTTGCTAACTACTTTACGTGAGCTAAGTAATGTAATTCTCACAGTAACCCTATGAGGTATGTATTATTATCCCCATTTTACAGATGAGGAAGGTATAGTTCAGAGAAATTAAGGGATTTTCTAAATGGCACACCACTAGTAAATGGAAGAACTGAGATTTGAACCAGTGGTACTCAGGCTCCAAAGCCCATGTTTATTCAGCAGTGTTGTACTCAATGATGAACATTAAAAATGGCATTATTTTACCATAGGTTGAATACAGCTCTCATGAGAAATCAGCTTGTTCTGTGTGGGTATAAGAATTATCAAGGTTTATTTGCTGGATCAAGGATTGAGTCTCTAGAGGAAGCCAAGTGCCTTCATTTACTATCTGGAATAATAAATATACGCCACACTTGCACAAACATATTGTATCTGCTAAGAACCAGCATGCACATTTGATGCAGCATGAAAACATGCCCTTTGTTTGGCCCAGTCCAGTAATTTTAAAATGGTTAGAGCCTAAGATAGCCCCAAACAACTAGAATACTACCTGCTATTCTAAAATAGACATTCAAATCCTATCCCTAATTATAAAAAGTAAAAGCATTCTATTCTTAACAGGCTTTGTCAGTATAAAAGGCACCTAAATTGGTTGTCTGTTTTTCTCTCTTATTTTGCGTTTAGTCCTGCATTCTATTTCTGTCATGATGAAATCTGGAGTGTTCACACACACACACACACAATGCATCTCCTGCCTGTGTGGAAAACAAACATTAACTTTTAAAGCGTATTTCCAGTTCACCAATAATTAATTTTAAATAATTGAGTTAATACAAACATTTTTACATTTTATATAGGATGAGTTTTCTCTTTTTCTTTGTATTCACTTTTCCTTTTACAAAACAAGTGTTACCTAAAAATAATTTATTATAATTCTGTGGACTGTCCCCCTTGAATATCCATTTTTTATGGATATTCCATTTTTTATGTCCATTTGAGAATTTATCCATTTATGCATTGTGAATTTGTGCAAAGAGAAGTAGAGTGAATGTTTCCCAACTCAGTTTTATTTTGTGAAAGGAAGTGGCTAGTCCAGTGCCCAATATATTATAGTCATTTCTTAGATGCCCACTGATTTTTTTTTTTTGCTATATCTCTCCTTGCTGAATGTTCTTAAAAAGTTCTCTAGGCCTCAATTTCTTTATCTTAAACATGTGAGGCATAAAAATAAAATCTTAAAATGTGATGATTTCTAAGAGATTTTGGCTCATTTTATAATGCAGTAAGGGAAGAGAAATCATTTTTGTCTTCCATCCTTCATGAATTCTTAGCTGGAACTCCCTGTAACAAAAGACAGATTAGTATGTAGAAAAAATAAATACATTTAATGGCATGTATACCTTCTGGATACATGGGAGATAACCTGGAAAAAACAAGTACAGTCATGGTATCTGCAGGGGACTGGTTTCAAGAACCCTGTTGATAACACAATCCTCAGATGCTTAAGTGCTTGTATAAAGTGGAGTAGTATTTGCATTTAACCTACTCACATCCTCCCATATATTTTAAATCATTTGTAGATTACTTATTTTAGCTAATACAATGTAATTGTTATTCAAATAGTTGTTATACTATTTTTTAGGGAATATTGACAAGAAAAAATAGGTACACATTTAATACATTCACAACTTTCCCCCACTCTTTTTGATCTGAGGTTGGTTGACTCTGTGGCTGCAGAAGCTGAGGATAAGAGGACCAACTATAATCTCCAGAGTAGATCTCAAAGAAGCTTTGACTGTAGGCTTAAACACTATATTTTCCAAAACAATGAAAGAAGGGTATGGGGAAGGCTCAGCTGAGATGAGGTGGGTACGGTTGGGGATGTAGCTCAGTGGAAGAATTCCTGCCTAGCATGTGAGGCCCTGGGTTGATCCCCAGTACCACATAACCAGTCTATTAATCAATCAATAAAAAGAAAAGCACCATAAAACAAAGGTAAAGATCTTATGCAGACTTAAGTTGTTTCATCTCTAGTGGTTGATTTAGTTATTCCTTTCTTCCTGGTACAGAGGAGACACCTTTACAAATGGAAATTTTCTTTATAGCTGTAAATTTCTTTTATAAAATAATAACTTTTCAGAACTTTTGTGTCTGCAGTTTCTCAAAGAGACTAATTTAAAATGATTCTTAAGCTGAAGGGTATAGTTTGGACAATGTATTCTGATTAGTCATAGTTAGGGATGGTTGTCCTGAGTCCCACCAATGTCATGATGTCCAGATATTGATGTGTAACATCTGGTCCAATAAAGTAGAATCTTTGCTTTTTGTTTAAAATGCCATGCTTATTCCTATCTCTATGCCTTTGATCATGATCTTTTTCCCATCAAGAGTGCCTTCGCTCTTACAGAAGTGAACACCCCCGATACCCCAGGTTCAATGCCCAGTCTCTCTCTCTCTCTCTCTCTCTCTCTCTCTCTCTCTCTCTCTCTCACACACACACACACACACACACACACACACACACACACACACGATAGTTTAAAATTGACAGCTTCCTGAAAACTTGTTTTTCTGCATTTCTTCAAGGTGAGATTAAAGCCTAACGGGTTGCACATCCCACCCCCAGTGCCAAAAAAGTTGAGCCCTGGCTAAGATGGACAGGTTCTCTGACTCTCTGTGTATGTGTACTTCCTTTCTTCGTCCCTTCGCTACCTCTTCTCTTTTAAAAACTTCCCTTGCTCTTGAGTTCTCTGAAGATGGAGATTTGAAACAAGTATGTTTCTTGCATCTTCCTTCAAAGTTGGCTTTGAATTAAACAGCCAGTTTGACTCTGAACCTTTGTGGAGCAGGCGAACAGTAGAGCCCACCTAGCCTCTTGCCCCATGCAGTGACAGTTCTACAGGGAAACATAGCCATCTATCCAAAATTGTGCAGTTGCTGTTTATTCATCAAAATCTTTATCCAATATTTACTGTACAAAAAGTTAAAACAATGAGTGATGAAACCGGGCATGGTGGCGCACACTTGTAATCCCAGTCCTTGGGAGGCTGAGACAAGAGGGTTGCAGGTTTGAGGACAGCCTCAGCAATTTAGCAAGGCTCTCAGAAACTTTGTAAGACCTTGCTTCTAAATAAAAAAATGAAATGGAAAAAGTTAGGGGTGTAGCTTGGATATAGAATGCCCCTGGGTTCAATTCCTAGTACCAAAGGATGAGGAATGAGTGATGAAGTTTATCTTTAGCTTCTAATTATCCTTCAGAGTCCTTTAAAATTATAAGCTGTAGGCCTTACTTCTTATATGAATTCTTTCCTGAAAATTCTAGACCATTTTGGTCTCTTTTTCATTTCCTATATTTATTGTACTTATCATATTTTTGGTAATTATATATTTTGTGAAAAGAAAGTTGCATCCTACCTCACCAACTAGTTTATAAAATTATCCAGAGGCAATGTCATGACATGTAATTCTTTTTTGTTTTTTCCTAACATCTTGTGCTATTTTTTTCTTGAAGGCTTTGATGTTCATGCTTCTAGTAACATGGTAGTTTGAATCAGTCTTGGTGTGGCATTTTAGGACTCAAAGAAGATTCAGAATGCACTATCTATAGGTGTTTTGTTAATTTTTATCTTTCTTAGCTAGTTGAAATCTAAGTGGTTTGTAGAAAGGCCTTAACATATGTAATAATTGACAATAAATAATGAGATTGATATTTTTAAAAGTTACTGTAGAACTTGTTGAGTTAAATAAGTCCACTAGGAATGCTATGAACTTACTTCAGCATGATATTCTCCATTGGTTATAGCATTTTGAAGGAAGTTAATTTTTGGAATGAGCATTTTTTGTAGTTAGGTTATGATCCAAACACAAATATTATTCTGATTACTTTATTGCCACCACTCAGTTTAGATAAAAAGTGATTATACATTCAACCTGATCAAATACTTTTAAAATTAGACTTGTTCAATTAAACTTCTCCCAAAGAATGTTGATTGATCATTACTGAAACATTCAAATTATTTGTTAAAAATTTTATCTGATGGTAAGTAAAATAAAAAACTTAAAAATATGTTTAAGTAATGAGCTACCTTGGAATAAGTGGTGTTTCTTTTTAAGATGGTGGTTTTGAACAAAATAATACTAATTTGGCTGCATAAATTCGGCTGTCTTCCTTGAAGAGTCAATTACTTTAAAGGCACCTCTTTGTTCTCCATTAAATCAATTCACTGCTAAATGTAATTCAAAAACAAAGCCTTAGGGAAGCACTTTTGAAATGGTAGAGAAAGGTCCTCTGAAAATCCACATCTTAAAAGCAGCGAGAACACTGGAAAGAATGGTCAAAATAACTTCATCAGAACTCTGAAAATTTACCAAAGGCTGGCAACAAGAAAAACCAGCATCATTTCTGTAAACACAGTGATTTTTGTAGTATTTTAACTTGCCTTATTGCATCTCCCTCTCCTGAGGTACACAGTAGTCTTGAAAGTCAGACACACAACAATGGTAGCTGTGAAATCAGCAACTTAGTAGCCCCTGGAGAGGACAGAATGGGTTTGTAGTTACCCTAAAAGTCCCATTCCCTGAGACAAGCACATGAATGAATATCTACAGAACTGTATTTATTGACTTATAATACATGAATATGTAATTTCTATAAAATAAGAGCTAAACCAAAATGTAGGAGATGGAAATATAGGAGAAGACCTATATTACCTTGGGCCAAGCATCTGTTTCTTAGTACAAGTAAAAGAAAAAAAATTGGACTCCATCAAAATTAAAAACCTTGGTGCTTCAGAATGACGTCATCAGGAAAGTGACAGCCCACAGGAAGGCAGGAAATATCGACAGTGGGCTTTTATCCAGATTATATAAAGAACTCTTAAAGCTCTATAATAAAAAGATATTTCTCCAAAGAAGATATACAAATGGCCTTTAAGCCCATAAAAAGATGTTAAACATCATTAGTGTTTAGAGAAATGCGAATCGAAATCACAATGAGATGCCACTTTACAACCACTAGGATGGCTACGATCAAAAAGACAAACAATTAACTAGTGTTGGCAAGGATGTGGAGGAATGGAAATCCTCACTTGCTGCATGTAAAATCATGTAGCCACTTTGGAAAACAGTCAGGTTATTCCTCAAAATGTGGAATAAATGACTTAGCAATTCCATTCCCAGGTATATACCCAGGAGAAATACAAACATATATCCACACACAGACTCCCACATGAATGCTTACTGTAGCATTATTTATAATAACCGAAATGTGGAAGCAATTCCAAAGTCCAGTATCTGATGAATGAATGAATAAAATACAGCCTGTCAATGAAATGGAATATTATTTCCAATAAAAAAAGGAATTTAAAAAAGTACTATTACATGCTATAACATGTATGTACCTTAAAACAGTATGATAAAAGGAAGAAGCCAGTCTTAAAATACCACATATTATATTCCACTTATATGAAATGTCCAGAATAGTTCAATCTATAGACAGAAGGTAGATCGGGAGCTGTCGGGGGCTGTGGGGAGAGTGAATAGGGAGCGACTGCTCATGGGTACAGGCTTGCTTTTTGGGTTGATGAAAATTTAAAAACATTGGCGAGTAATGATGATTATACAACTTTGTGAATATACTAGAACCCAATGAGCTGTGTTCTTTGTAAGGGTGAGTTTTATTGCATATGAATTATACCTCAAGAAAGATGTTATTAAAATATAATTATAGATATTCTCCTTTTTCCTGTTTGCAGTATTGAATCAGTAAGACCTGATATTAATTCCTGGGAATTCTCAAAAGCTTCCATATTAAAACATTTTCCATAGTGTCACAATATAAACCTTATATACTACATATGCTCTTATACGTACATAGATACCAATATGAAGTTTCTTTATCATTCCAATGCTAACTTCCCCATTCCTCCTGTATTCTCAGTCTAGTTAAGAATATCAGTGTCCTCCCAGACATCCAGCCTAGAACTCTGAAAATCAACATAGAGTCAATATCAAGGCCCAAAAATTTCTTCCCCAGCAAAGTCCAAGTTCTACCCCTGGCTCCCATTCTCTGCCCTAGTATAGGACGTCCACATCTCTTACCCAGATGTTGCAGCAACTTCTTCACGTGACTTATTGTTTTTCTATTTCCTTAAATCCTCCCTTCTCTATGAAGGCATCATATACCATCAAGGCTGTCATACCATCACCCTGCTGATAAAAGCCTCTGGCTCCCACTGCTTACAAAATGAAGTCTCAGCATTTGGGCCTCGCATAAGTGAGCTTCGGTCTGGCTTTGCTCTTGGGAGCTCTTTTATTCTCTCTCTCTCTTCTCCTAACTTTATCCCTTCCCTTAATTCTTTCACTAATAAGCATAAGTGCTGACCTGTGACACGCAGCAGGGGTAGAAAGATGGGTTTGTTCATCCTCCTCGCTCAGGAGCACACCTCACAAGGGTGTTTCTCTCTGCTGGAGTGCTCTGCCTCCTGCCACTTCCAGTCACACACCTTCCTCCTAAATTTCAGTACCCACACTATCTAACTCATAGGTTGTGATAGCATTAAATGAGATAATATATGTTTCACTGATCATTAGAATCTGTAGTAAATGGTAGCTGCTCCTTTTCTCCTCCCTTGCCTTTTTTTAATTGGTGCATAATAATTACACAGAATAGTGGGTTTTGTTGTGGCATATTTGTACATGAACATAACACACTTTGATCAATTTCATTCCCCAGTACCTTCCCTTCCCCTTCTCCTTTTAAAAAATTTCCTTCTCCTCCTCTTCTTGTTTAGGTCTGAATCAAATGTTACTTCTCTTGAGAAGCTTTTCCTGCAAACTGCATCCTACCTGGCTTTGTGTTCTCACGGCAGTACACCTTGATCATGGCAGGAAAAATTATTTATCATGACATTTTTCTGCTTATGTCAATATCATTCAATCTCTCTCCATAGCTAGGCTTTGATCTCCTTGAACACAAGGGACATTTTTATACAGCCAAGACTAGCAGTATCTGACATATAGTAGAGATTCAATGTACAATTACAACACTTTAGTTTAAAATAAGCTTTGGACCATATTGCCTAAGGAATAGGGGAGAATTATTTCTAATAGAAAATTGAACAATAATATTTATCATCGCCGGGCGTGGTGGCGCACGCTTGTAATCCCAGTACTTTGGGAGACGGAAACCGGAGGATCTGGGTTCGCGACCAGCCTCAGCTCTGTCTCTCTCTCTCTCTCCCTGTCTCTCTCTTTCTCTACTTAGTGAGGCCCTCCACAACTTCGTGAGACCCGGTTTCAAAATAAAGTATAAAAAACAGGGCTGAGGGTGTAGCGCAGAGGTAGAACGCCCCTGGGTTCAATCCCCAGTACCGCAAAAAAAAAATATTTATCATGGAAGTCTTATATCCATTTTAATTTCCTTTAGATGGTAGTATGGTAAAAATATTATTTATAAAATAAAGAGCACTGGTAATATCATTAAAACAAAACTTACTATTTTTCTACTAGCCACAATGATGGGCAATTCTGTACTGTCATATGGATGTGGTAAGTAGTTTCATATTTTATATGCAAACATATATCCACACAAAGACTCCCACATGAATGCTCATTGCAGCATTATTTATAATAACATTTATTATTTGTAATAAGTTATGTTTATTTATTATTTATAACTTCATTATTATTTATCATTATATTTATAATTTATAATAACATTTGATATTTCTTTGATGGATCAATGAATAAATAATCCAAGACCTTTCTCTAGTAATTCATTATCCTTCTTATTATATTGAACGTATCCTCTAAAAAATAGGATAGATTAAACTTGGTTCACTTGACTGATGGGCTATTTATATTCAGAACTAAAGAGAATTGATTATATAGCAATTATTTGTAATTAATTATTTAATAATAATTGCCAAATCAGACTTTTCTTCATGCCATGTTACACAAATGACAGTAACAATCTATGAAATTGAAGTATATTGGAAAAATAAATTTTATTCCAAATAAACTTTACTAATAAGGAGTCCCTCCTGAATTGTAAATATTTAAATATATCAGGCAAAGATTAGTCTGAGTATTGCAGCGGTGCTCTGCATTTTTTCTCCTGACTTATTGGCCTCTTTTTAGGCTTTGCAATCTAATAGGTTTCTCTAGGCACTCCAAAGTGTAAATGAAGAGGACTCGAAGTGCTTATATATTTTACATTAAGGAGGGTGCTGCACAAGAAAACAAAAGGACTGAATCAAAGTGATTAAATGTAGTGAGTTACAAAGAGTCGGGAACAAATAACCCATTGAACAGAAAGAATTCCTGAGTGAACATTTTTGTTAGAAAATACATTTTAAAATGCTGGACAATTCTTTGTTGCTGCTATTGGTCTTATTTTGCTTTTTATCTCAGTCTTAACTATTTGGTTAAATAATTTTGAGGGGTGAAAATATTTGACTGGCTTCCCACTTTTTCCAAAATGATAAAGATGGTGAATTAAAATTTGCAATGGGAGAAACAATAGACAAAGAATGGTAAAAATAGAAAGGATAATGATGAAAACGTAGAAAATTGATATTTTTCTACAAGGAGGCACATAATTTAGTATACTTCATATAGTCATGTAATGCATACAATTTTGGTACCTTTTATGAAGTAATGATATCATCTATCATTGTCAAAGAGTGAAATTCTCCCTGTCCCTCTCTCTTTTCAACTTTCACCTCACTTTCTCTATTTCCTTCTCCCACCTCCCCAGTACACTTTATTAGCTTGGAGTAGTTGAAAGAGCATGAATCAAAACCTTGGTTTTATATCTGGCCATGACTGGAACTGGCTGAGTGGTGTTGAACATCAACTTATTTAATCATTTAGAGTTCGTAGATTCTTGTTTAGGAATTTAGATTTAATGATGATATGTCTCTTTCCAAGTTTAAGAGGCTATTGTTGTGTATGTCTATTCATAGACCAACCTTAGTCTTTGGAAGCTTTCTGCTGCTTCGACTCTTGGGTTTAGGACTGACTCACCGAACTCCATGTGCAGTATAGACTGATGGATGTCACCTGCTTAGTATAGATCCCAGATGTCAGCTTTGCTAATTACTGTCTCTGAATCAAACAATTCAGGAGTTAACACCTCTGTATTCTCCAGAGAAAGTTTCCTTAGATTTAAAACATCAGTAAGCAATGTTGCTTTTGCTGAAAGTCATTTTGCAGGAAAGCTTTTACCTTGCACATTCCATAACCAACTTCATTAAAAGTCTTGTTGGACTTTTATGTTCTCCAAAAATCATCTCTTTCCTACCACACTGCCAAGGGGATTTTTCCTTATTAGTTCAGGGAATCCAAATGCTGCTTTCCTTCCTAAGAGTAAGAAGCATTCAGACCCTGACTCCTGACTACCTTTCTTCTAGGTTATCTGCATACAACTGTAGGTTTCTTCTCCTTCTATTTTATCTAATAATTTCTTGTCTTTATTCAAGCTACATGTAACCATTCATCAACATGTTCAGAGAATAAAGGACCATTTTGGTGTAACTGGGAGCCAGTTTCCTGAGAGGGCAGAGGGCACTGGGCAAATAATGACAGGGATTCTCATGGTAGAAATATATATCTTATGTACAATTATGGATTTAATATATCAAGGTTATGTGTGCGTGTGTGTGTGTGTGTGTGTGTGACTAAGGATTGAACCTGGGGCATTCTACCTCTGAGCTACACCTCAGTCCCCCCCCCTTTTTGGTATGGAAACAGGGTCTGTCTAGGATGTTGAGATGCTGAAGGTCTTACAGTGTTGCTGAGACTGTCCTCGAACCTGTGATTCTCCTGTCTCAGCCTCCCAAGTAGTGGGATTATAGGTGTGCACCACTACGCTCAGCTTTAGCATATTCTTTCAATGATATGAATTTTCATTTGAAAGCAAATATAAGAAAGACTAACATTTTAAAGTATCATCCTGGAAGACACAGAATACCTGTAAACTTAGATATCTAAGTAGAAAAGAATTAATAAGGAAGGGCCAACCCAGGCATGGTGATGCATGCTTATAATCCCAGTACGTGGAAGGTTTACATAGGAAGATGTCAGGTTCAAGACTAGCCTCAGCAAATTAGCAAGACTCTCAGTAACCTAGTGAGACCCTGTTTCAAAATGAAAAATAAAAAGGGGAAGGGGAGTAGTTTACAGCTAGACTGCCCCTGGGTTCAATCCCCAGCACCACACACACATACAAAAAAAAAAAAAGGAAGGGTCCATCTTTAACATTTTGTTGGCATGTTTTCTTCACGATGAGCATATGTGTTATATAATAATATGTGTTATATAATATATTGTAATATTATAATATTTTACATGTTTATATATAAATTTGTAATTTGGACTATAATGACATATATGTGTTTCTTAAACTTTTATTATTGAACATTTCAAACATATGTGAATAATAATGGGCCTTTTTGTACCATCACTCAACTTCAGTAATGATCAGTTCATGGCCCATCTTGTTTTGTCTATACCCACTTCATTATCCACACAAATTATTTTAAAGAAAACCCTAGACATCATATCATTTCATCAGCAAATACTTCAACCATATATAATTTTATAATTTACCCTGTTATTATATTTTTATATCAAATATTTCTCTGTAGAATTAACTTTTTCATGTACAAGTGCAATGAATATATAATGTTACATTGTATGGACATACTATAGTTAATTTAACAACAACATTATTGTTGGATATTTAATTTGTTTCTGGTTTTTAATATTAAAATAATTTTGCAATGGAAATCTCTGTCCACAAATACTCTTTCAATATATGATTGTATAGAAATTTATAGTAGGCTTCAAATATGCTTACTATACTTTGAGGCTAAAAATATAAAAGTATATTAAACATATTTGAAGCCTACTGTAACAATGTCTGGCTGGTGACTACTTAAAATTTTTTGATACCTGGTTTTAAAACCAAACAGTGAAACTGGATAAGGTAATCCTTGAACTTTCCAATCAAATAAAAAAAGTGCCATGTATTTCTTACAGTGGATATACTTTCCTAAATTGTTCCATAATACATTAAAATTATTTGTATAATCTTGAGGATGACGTTTGCAGATTTAATTTACAAATAATTATAATGAACAGTCTTGGGAAGTCTCTATTTTGGTGATATTCTTCTGAAGCCCCACTAGAATTATCTGCACATTTTTAAAGTTTCCTGAACTATATTGCAGTTCATTTTCTACAATAATTTTAAATATTTATAATGTAAGACCCACAAGTAATTTTCCAGCTATGACAGTGCCATTCAAATTATCATTAAAGTTCTGGGCTTGTTTTAGGATCCATAAATTAAGAAGAATGTGAAGAAATGGAAAAAATTGGAAAGTTATGGAAATTAATGAAGGGCTAGAATGCAGGATTAGTAAAGATTGGCAGGAACATATGTAAATTACAGAAGACATCAAAACAGTTTCTAATGTGATGCATGTCTCCTAAACCTTGTAAATGGTGGAAAAAATCTAGTTTGGTTCTACTTTTCTGAACTTCAAGGTAGTCATCTGAGTTTATTAATCTTGATGATTTTTCATTTCACTACTTCTCATTCTATCTTTGTCATTTTTTCCTTCTATTCCCTTAGGGTTTATAGTTATTATTTTTCTCCTCAATTTCTTGATTTGACTGTTTAGCATATTCCTTTCACTTGTTTTTTTTTTAAGAATAATTTCCAACATAAATATCTAAGGCTCTTTTCCTCCAACTAATATTTGGCCATTGTAGTTTCATCAAAGTTTCTCATCTATCTATTGTCTAATTTACATGTAGAAGTCTTCTGAGATCCTAATGTTATTTGGGAGAAGAGCTGCGTCTCCAGACCCAGACTGCCAGTGGCCTCATCTGAGCCTCGCCATTTATGTGTGTGCACTGTGCGTGTGTGTGCAGTTATTTATGTGTGTGCACTGTGTGTGTGCAGTTTTTTATGCGTGTTGTTGTGAGGACTGAAAGTGTTAATGTATTGAAAATACTTAAAGAGTGTCCAGTATTTCACAAGAACCACACATGTTAACTTTTATTATTTTTTTGGCACATTTTTACTGATTTCTAATTTAATGTTGGTATAGTCAGAAAATGTGGGTTTTTAATGTTGATTTTTCATATTTACTGAGATTTGCTTTGCTTTGTGACTTAGTGTTTGGTCAACTGTATAAATGTCCCATGAGTGCTTTAATCAGAGTATATATTCTGTAATTGAATATAGAATTCTATATTTGTTCATTAGATTAAACTTAATAATCATGCTATTCAAATCTCATATATCCTTACTAATGTCCTGACTCCTTAATTACCAAAAGAGATGTGTTTTAATCTGTCATGGTGATTATAAATTTGCCAAGACCTCTTCATAATTCAGTATATTATTGTTTAAAATAGTTATGTTTATGCTGTTGAAGCCATGGAAATTGAGAATTATAATTGCTTCCTGGTAAATATTTCTTTTATCATTATCTAATGCATCTTTTTTTTTTTGCGGTACCAGGGATTGAACCCAGGGGCATTCTACCTCCGCACTACACCCCCGGCCCTATTTTTCATCCTTTATTTTGAAACTGGGTCTCACGGAGTTGCGGAGGGCCTTACTAAGTAGAGAGAGAGAGAGAGAGACAGAGAGAGAGAGAGAGAGAGTGAGTTGAGGCTGGCCGCGAACCCGGATCCTCCGGTTTCCGCCTCCCAAAGTACTCGGATTACAAGCGTGCGCCACCATGCCTGGCTTTATCTAATGCATCTTTATGAGTCCTACCCTTAACATCTCTTTTTGGTCTGGTGTAAAAATAGCATTTCCTTTATTCTTAATTTATTCAGTATTTTTTAAATCAGTATTTATTTTGTAAGTCTTCTTCCATTTCTTTTCTTTGAATCTGTTTCCTATACTTTATAGATTTCTCTTAAAATAGCATAAAGCTGAATTAGGAAAAATTCTGAGAATTTATTTTGTATGTTTAGCATAATTACTTTACTATAGTTTATACTTACTGATGTATTTTGATTTATTTCTGCTTTAATTTATGTGTGTGTGTGTGTGTGTGTGTGTGTGTGTGTGGTACTGGGTATGGAACCCAGGGGCCTTCTACCTCCGGGCTATACCCTCAGCCCTATTTTTATTTTTTATTTGGAAACAGGGTCTCACTAAGTAGCTGAGATCCTCACTAAGTTTAATTTATGATTATTTCCTTTATTTTTGTTTTTAGTAAATTTATAGCAAGTTTTATTTAAATGCATACATATTCTGAATTTTGATGAGAGTGTGTATCTATGTAACCTATAACCTCAGGAAGTTCCACATTCCCTATTCCTCCTCCCAGCTCATCCTGCTCACCCCCCCCCCCAGGTAACCACTGTTCTCACTTTTCTCACCATTCCTTAGGTTTGCCTATTCTTTTTTGTTTTGGTTTTGGTCCTGGAGGTTGAACCCAGAGGCATTCTATCTCTGAGCTACACCCCAGCCCTATTTTATTTTCTATTCTGAAACAGGGTGTCAGTGAGTTACTGAGGGACCTTGCTAAGTTGCTGAGACTGGAGACTGGCTACAAAGCTAGATCCTCCTGTCTCAGCCTCCTAAGTACTGGGATTACAGACACGAGCAACTGTGTTGGACTTGCCTATTCTTATTCCTTCATATTAATGGAATCACACAATTTTCTCTTTTGTATAAAACTTCTTTTATTCAGCATGATGTTTTTGGTATTCATCAATGCTATTATGTACACCTGTAGTTTGTTTCTTTTATTTTTATTTGAATATAAAACATTAATTGATGTATAATAATTGTATATATTTATGGGGTATAGTGTGATATTTTGATGCATTCATACAATGTATAATGATCAGATCAGGTATAGAAGAATAGTAGTACACTGTTACAGCTTGTATCTTAAATGTCCCCCAAAGGCCCATATACTAAAGTCTTGATCACCAGTTTGTAATCGGGAGATGGTAGAACTTTTAGAAGGTGAGGCTAGTGTAGTTAAGTTAGGCTATTGGGGAATGGGGCTAGAAGGGACCATGGCCCTTCCTCCCTCCCTCGTTTTGCTTCCTGGCTACCATGAGGTGAGTGGCTTCCTCTGTACTCCTGTCATGATGTACTGACTTACCACAGCCCCAAAAGCAATATGGCCAACCAACCAGAGGCTGAAACCTCTGAAACCATGAGCCCCTCACATTCTTCCTCCCTTTGAGTTGATTTTCTCAGGTATTTTGTCACAGTGCCAGAAAGCTGACTAACCCATATACTCTGTACCATATACGTTTTTCTATTGATTGACACATAGGTTTTTTTTTTTTATGTTTTTATTGGTGCATTGTAGTCTCACTTCACAATGAGTATCAGTTTGGTGTTAACATACATGCACACAGCTCTTGGTGTCCCTCCCCCCC
>PVJS01039701.1:0-18780 GCA_004027185.1 Glis glis | reverse complement strand
ACCGCAAAAAAAAAAAAAAAAAAAAAAAAAGAATGTGCTAGGATGCCTTGAGTTGAGATCTGGGGATACAGTGGAAAGCAGGATAGGTGGGGTCACTGCCCTCATCCAGCCTTCACCTGCCGATCGCCGCGGCCACTGGGTGTGGCACAGTCAGAGTTGGCATGTCCAATCCCTCCTCTCCAGTCCTGCCGCATCTGAGTGGAGGCCACCATTGCTGCCTAGTTGCTCAACCCAGAAACCTAGGAATGTTCGGCTTGATCTGTTCCATTCCCTCCTCCCCAATGTCCCATCCATCAGCCAGTCGTGTCTGTTCTACCTCCAAAATAGATTTCGCTTTGTGGAGTTTCAGTTACCTGTGGTCATCTGGGCTCTGGAACTATCAGATGGAAAATTCCAGAAATAAACGATTCATAAGTTTTAAATAAGTCTTATTACAGTATATTGTTATAGTTGTTCTATTTTATTTATTGTTGCTAATCTTTTACTGTGCCTTATTTAAAAGTTAACCTTTATCATAGGTATGTACAGGAGGAGACAGTACATACAGGGTTCAGTACTGGCTGAGGCTTCAGGCACCCACTGGAGGTCTTAGAGAAGTATACGGGGGACCACTGCATTCTACCCTGGACCACTCCCCCCCCCCAACCCTTAGCTACTGCAATAGCATCTCAGTGATGCCTCCCATGTCTTTATTGTTTTCTCTAATCCAAGGGTTCTCAAAGTGACATTCCAGGACCAGCAGCAGCATTTCATCCTAGGACTCTGTTAGAAATCCTGATTCGTAGGCCTCTCCCAGACTTCCAGCAGCAGAATTTCTGGGATGAGCCTGAAGCGACTGGGTGATAACACTGGGGTCTGTCTCTTCAGTTTTGAAGTTTTAACTTCACTTTTTCGCACACATTCCTTGGACCAGAAGGGCAAAGGTAGAGGAGGACTACGAGGAGAATTGATAGTGACCCTTAAGCTCTCAATTTTCTTTATTCTCTATCCCTCTTGGGTTAAGTGAGCTAGTTATATTGTTAAATTTCTAAGTCTTCACTGCCCAAACAGTGGAAAAACAGCTTCCAGCAACATTTTCCAATGTATTTTCTATGGATCTAGGCCTCCAGATCCTTCTAAAAAGGCAGGGGCCGGGCAGTTGTAGTCAAACAAACTTGGAATATGTTGCAAATTCCATAGTCTGTTAGATATTCATGATGTACATTAGTATATTAAAGGCCCTGATAAGTCCCACAGCAAAGAAGCTTGCTTAGTTCAGTCTCATTTGGTATTTCCTAAACATTTTTGACCACACAGTGGTTTCGCATGACTCCCATCACTACCTCTGGCCGAGGAATGCTGGCACACAGTTCTCTTTCTCCTTCCTTGGGCACATGGAGCATGGGTACCTCTTTATGCCCTTGGCATTTGCAGATTTCTACATGGTGACTTCAGAGTCCATGTTTCCTGGTATTTAACAATTATAAAGCAAACCTGGGGCCTCGCCACATACCTACTGTTGCTCTAGATTTTCTGTGACTAGGGTCATCTATTCTTCCAGCAAATGTTTTTTGGGCACAAATGGACAAAGTGTTCTGTGAGGCACAGTTGGAGGTGAAGAGATGAATGAGGATGGACACGTCCTCATAAAGCCTGTGGGCTCACCCGGGAGGAGCAGACGTAAGCGAATCACTAACAAGAGGCAGAACAAATAGCAACAAACAGAAGCTCCGCGTCAACCCCAGGGTGGGTGCAGCACGTTAAACACCTGCTGCCCCAGACTTAATGCCAGTCAGGCACATTGCTACCCAATGCTCAGGCAACCCCGCCCTCTAGGTGCTATTCTCCCATTTTGCAGATAAGAACACTGAAGTTTGGAGGGTTTGTTTCTTGCCACTCTCACACCTTTCGGGGAGTGATGGAGACAGGGTTCCAGACTCAAGCCCAGGGCCTTTCTGCATAACCCAGCCGCTGCCATCTCCTGGCCACATTTCCCAAACCCAAGTGCACAGTTTCCCAACCTGTCAACTGTTAGGGGGTGTCTCAGTCAGCAGTCTTACTCCTGTGACCCAATAAGCCTGACCACACAAAACTACGAGGAGGGAAGATTTATTTGCTCACAGTTATGGAGATTTCAGAAGTTCAGACCATGTCACGCTGGGTCTGTGGAGCTCGGGGCATGGTGGCAGGAGTCAGAGAAAGGGAGAGAGGAAGGGCTCCATTCTCACTTCATGGAGGCTGGAAGCAAGAAAGAGAGCAAGGGGATTCAAAGATACAAGTATAGTCCCTAGGGCCACACCTCCAGTGACTTTCCTCCTCCAGCCACACCCAACCTTTCTAGGTTACCACCCAATAAATCCATCAGAATGGATTTTTCCACTGATGAGATTACAACCCTTATGACTTTATTACATCAACTCTGAACATGAACACATGAGCTCTTCAGGGGACATTCTGTATCTAACCATAACCAGGGCTTTAGAATTTAAATGTGTACCATTCCAGGAAACCTGAGCTCCTATCCTTGTTACTGATGGGAATGGAGAGTAAGGCAGCTTCAACCTGGAAACAAAGTTATTTCTAGTTGTGTGAGTAATTCACAATACACTCTTCTTATAAAATTAAAACATTTTAGATAAATTAAGGTACTCTATAACTACTATCTGATTTCCTCTTCTCTGTGCCAAAGGTAAATTTCATAATCAGTTGGGTGTTTGTTTCTCCAGATATTTATGCATGACTTATGTACAAACGTATGTAGCATTGGAAAAATAGCACAGGGAATGAATTACCTTGTAATCTTTTTCTGTTTCTATTTCCCTGGTATATCTTGGAGCCTTTTCTATGCTAGCACATAAAGCTACATCACTCTTTTTTATTCTCAGCTTTTTATTTTGAAACAGAAAACTTGCAAGAATTAGTTCAAAGAATCTCCAAGTACCCTTTCCCTAGAATTAACATTTTGCCCTATTTGCTAGAAGTATGTATACATGTATTTATTGTATTTGTGTATACATAATATGCATATATACACATATGTTTTATATGTAATTTATTTATATGAATTTATAAAATTTAATTTTCTCTCTTTTTTGTGGTACTGGGGATTGAACACAGGGGCAGCCTGTTTTATTTTTCAGTTTGAAACAAAGTCTCACTAAGTTGTAGAGGGCTTCACTAAGTTGCTGAGGCTGGCTGTGAACCTGCAATCCTCTTGTCTTAGCCTCTCAAGTACTGGGATTACAGGTGTGCACTCACCACGCCTGGCTTATTTTCTCTTTTGAATCATTTGAGACTGTGGCATATGCCATGTCCCTTTACCCCTAAATTCTTCACCGCATAATTCCTAAGAGTAAGGATAATCTCTTAGTCAAAACAGTTATAAACTTCCCTAAATTTAACATTGATAAGTTACTTTTTTCTAATCTAACTTTTATAGTCTACTTTTGCCTATTAACTGAATAATGCAATTCAGGGTATTTGTCCTCCAACCTAGGATCCAGTCTAGGGTCAGTTGTTGCATTTAGTTTTCATGTTACTTTGACCTACTAATCTGAAACACTTTTATAGTCTTTATATTTTATGAGGTTGACACTTAGGAAGAATATAGTAACTTTTAATAGAATTGGGTTTCAGATGTTCTCTTATGAGTGGACTGATGATTAGAGTCAAGGTATACATATTCATCCAGAATAGTATATAGGTGACAAGTCTTCCTTAGGGTACTGCATCTGCACATTCGGTGTGTTCATCTGCCCCTCATTGGCGTGCTAATTTTGATCACCTGGTCAAGGTGTTATCTGATTATATAGTTACTATTGGCTACTATATAGTTACTATTATATATTGGCTACTATATATATTGGCTACTATATAGTTACGATTATTATGGCTACTATATAGTTACTATTATATATTGGCTACTATATATATTGGCTACTATATAGTTACTATTATTATGGCTACTATATAGTTACTATTTTTAATTCTTGCAACTAACATGCAGTCTGTTGGAAGACACTGAGACTATGCAAATAGCTTGCTCCTCATCAGTGTTTCTCCCCAGATTTAGCATCCATTGATGATTCAGATTCTTATTATGATATTTTCAAAGTGATGATTTTCCATCTGAAGAGATTCCTCCATGTGTACCAGTTGGCGTGGCATTCTGCTATAAGCTAGAGCTCTCCCTTCTCCCCCATGTGTTTGTTTACCTATTTGTTATGACCCATGGGTTCTCATTTTTCAATGCTCATTATTATAGTCATACCTCGGTATCCTTGGAGGATTGGTTCTAGGATCCCCTGCAGATACCCACACCTGAAGGTGCTCACGTCCCTTAAACAAAATGGCATAATATTTGTACATAACCTATGCATATCCTCTTGTATAGTTTAAGTCATCTCTGGATTCCTTACAGTACCCAACACAATGTAAATGGTTGTTATACTGTATTGCCTAGGAATAATGACAAGAAGAAAAGGTCCATATATGTTCAGTAGAGACACCCTTTTTATTCTGAGTATTTTCTGTCTGTGGTTAGTTGAATTTGCAGAGGTGGAACCCGCAGATATGGAAGGACAACTGTACTACCCCTAATTATTTTGGTGCTCAAATTGTTCTATTTTGGGCCAGTGGGAGCCCCTTCCTGTGTCCCTGTGACGTATTGTCATCATTGTTTTTGAGTACTTCTTTACTTTTGGCATTACAAAATGTTCTAGGCTCATCTTGTACCTACCCTGCCTCAGCCCTGGAATCAGCCATTTCTCTGAGGAGCCCTGGCTTCTTTCAGTAGGGAACAGTATCATAGACCAAGATCTGCCAGCTAAAGAACTCATTGCTACTGGGCCTCATGGCTTCTACTTGTTATATTCCTTTTAACTACTTCTTGACATTTCAGAGAATGACAGCATACTAGTTTATTGTCTTATTGATGATTATTTAGGTTGCTTCCAATGTATCCCTATTTCAAGCAACCTCCAGTGATCATTCTGGTGCATGATCTTTGTGTATTTGGGCACTGGGAATCTCTCCCAGGGTGGTTGATGAGAAGTGGAATTTCTTGATCAGAGGTGTGCATGCTTCAAATTTTACTTGATATTGCCAGTTTATTCTCCACAGCTGTCCCACCTGTTTAGACTCTAACAAATGGGGTATGAGAGTCCCCAGCTTTTAAGACCCTTTCTGATGTTTGATATTCATAAGCATTTTGTTTTCATACAACCTGAGGGCCTCTTCTCTGTTGCTTATGGGCCACTGGTCTTCTCACTGAGGGAAGTAGAGGAAGCTGTGAGGGACATAGCCAGGGAGTAGGACCTCACTAGAGGTGTGAGGAGCTCACTAGAAGGCTTCTAGGAAGCAGGTAAGCCAGGGAGGATATCTCAGAGGAGCAACTGAGCAGACCACAGAGCAGTCAAGGCCTCGTGGCTAGAGACTCAGGACCCCCGGCCCTTTCCTAGTTGGGGCCTGCTGTTTGGTAGATGCCGCTGCTTTTCCAGTCTTCCCTGTGACAGGCTCTGTAAGAGGCCACTATAGATGGAAGGGCGGCTCCCTGGCCTTCTGCTTTAGGTCATATTAGAATTCACACCCACCTTCCTTGTCTGAGTGAAATTTAACTGGTGACCAAAGTAGCCTAAGGTTTTTGTTAAGGAAGTGAAACCAACTCCGCCCACCAAAAATATGATCATGTGAAGGTCAGGAGATGAAGGAAATGATGCAGTGTAAATGACCCATGGTGGGAGATGGGCTGATCTGGCCAACGGGAGAAAGCAAGCAGAACTCTACCCACAGCCACAGCTGGAAGCTCATGGACACAACACAGGGTGCTATGATCAGGACCAAGCCACAGCCTAGAGCTTCACTTTGGCCCAGTGGGCAGAGGCTTGGAGGGATAGCAAGACAAGGATCAAGAAGGAAAAGTGAAGGCAGTGACAGGGGTCTTGACAGTGTCCTGCCAAGAGACATGTACAGGATCACCCACCAAGGCATAGAAGAGGCTTTGCGCACAGTAAATGGGTTGAGCAAGAAGGGGCTTAACCTGGAGCACGAGGGATTTAGGTCAGGGACTTGGATGGTTATAACCACTTGATTTATCAAGGGAATTTGTAGAACATCCTTCCCTCCTTTTCCATAAAGGCAAAGATTCTTTTCTGCTGGAATGCTCTGGAGTCTGGGTTGTCTGCTCAGCCAGAGTCTCTGTGGGCTGACTGCAGGTGTCATTGCCCTTGGCAAACGCTGATTTGCCGCTCACACACTCACCTGATTTCTCTATCCAGGAGGGAATGGAGAGCCTAACAGCAGGACCCGAGTCTTACACAGGGTAAATGGCCTCTTGGGCCACAGATATACTTGGGAAAATGGCAAAGGTATTTTTTTTCTAATTGGCATCTCAACTTAATTTCCATACCAGTATCATGAAAAATAATGAAAGAGGTATCTCCTCTTCCTCCTCCTCCCCTCCTCCTCCTCCTCCTGCTCCTCCTCCTTCTTCTTCTTTTTGTGGTACTGGGAATTGAACTCAGGGGCATTCTACCTCTGAGCTATACCCCCAGTCATATTTTATTATTATTTTGAAACAGTGTCCCACTAGGTTGATGAGAGTCTCACTACTTGCTGAGGTTGTCCTTGAACCTGTGATCCTCCTGTCTCAGCCTCCCAAGTATTGGGATTATACATGTGTGCCACCATGCCCAGCTTATTTTCTTCTTATTTAACATTTTGGTATGAGAAAATTTTAATTCACAGAAAATTTGAAAATCTAACTCAATGATCACTGCATTACCTCCCCCTAGATTCAACATTCCCCCCTCTCTATCCTTTGTCTTAACATATATTTGTGTATATGTGTTACATGTATAGGCATGGATACCTATGTATCTGTATTTATTCCTTTTGGTTAAACCTTTTTAAAGCAAATATTGTGATATGCAGTACCCATTTGGGAGACATACACTACACCTGCTATTTTAATGAAGAGAATTTACAGTGGTGCCGCCATCTGCTCTGTTCCGAGACTCCTGGTGGATGCCTGCACACCAAACCCTAGACTGTGTATTTTCCTACACATCCATACCTATGATAAAGTTTAATTTATAAATCAGGCATAGTTAGCGATCAGCAACAATAGCTAATGATAAAATAGAACCATCACAACAATATCCAGTAATGGAAATTATGTGACTCAGTCAGCCTCTCTCGAAAGAGTCAAGATAAATTTTATTTATCTTGAAACAGTGAAATGAAACAATGAAATGAAACAGTGGATGGGGGCACTGCAGTAATGACTTGCTAACTAGGTTATAAGGTTATTAACTAGATACCTGAAAAAGTAAAAGGAGAATAAAGGCGAGAGGCTGTAATTGTTAAAACGGAACTGCGAAGAGGGGCTCCACGTTGCTGAAAGTCTGATCCCCAGGGCTGACGGGCTGCTGGCTGGTGCTGGTCTGCAGCGTGGGAACAAGACCATCTCTGCCAGGGAAAACTAACTTTGCCGAATGAGAACTAGAACCGGAAGTAGACAGGAAGGAGTGCGTCACTTCCTCCCTGGCAGCCTCAAGGTCTCCCTTCAGCATTTCCTTTTGGCAGAACCTATCAGGATGTGTGGAGTTCCAGACCCAGCACTGCAGGGCCAAGTCGTGTCCCTCGGTATCCCTGGGGACGGATTCTGGAACCCCCTGTACATACACAAATCTGTGAATGCTCAAGACCTTTATACAAAATGGCACCTATATACTTTAAATCATTTCTAGATGGCTTGCAATACCTAATACAAAATAAATGCTATATAAATAGTTATTATACTGTATTCTTTAGGGAATAATGACCAACGGGGGAAATTCTGTACTTATTCAACATATGAATGCAATTAAAATTATAAATTATAATATATCTATATCTATCTATCTATCTGTCTATCTATCTATCTGTCTATCTATCTATCTATCTATCTATCATCTATCATCTATCTATTCAAACTTCAGTTGGTTAAATCCATAGATGGAGAACCCACACAAACGAAGGGCCAACTGTATACGGGATGAGTTTTGAGAAGGATGACAATATATTTTTTTTTTGTGGTACCGGGGATTGAACCCAGGGGCGTTCTACCTCCGAGCTACACCCCTGGTCCTATTTTTTATACTTTATTTTGAAACTGGGTCTCACGAAGTTGCGGAGGGCCTCACTAACTAGCTGAGGCTGGCTGCGAACCTGGATCCTCTGGTCTCTGCCTCCCAAGTACTAGGATTACAAGCGTGTGCCACCACACCCGGCTAGGATGACAATATTTTAATAACTGACACAAACCATAAGTGCTTCATCATGTGTCCCTTACATTAAGAATACACCCCTACACGTACACAACTTTATCATGCCTAAAAAACAGTGATCTCCTAATATCATCAAATACTCAGTCCATGTTATAATTTCCTTAATTATCCCCCAGATGTTTCTAATGGCTTAAGCTAGGTCATTGAGTTGTACAATGTCCAACATTCTGAATATCTGAGTGTTTCTTCATAGTGTCATTGTACCTATTTCCCTATCCCCAATAGTTGACCTAGAGGTCAAGTTTTAGTTTAAATTGATTAACACATTTTTGTCAAAAATATAAGATGCTCCACGGTTCCGGGTTCGCGGCCAGCCTCAGCTAGTTAGTGAGGCCCTCTGCAACTTCGTGAGACCCGGTTTCAAAATAAAATATAAAAAATAAGACCGGGGTGTAGCTCGGAGGTAGAATGTCCCTGGGTTCAATCCCGGGTACTGCAAAAAAAAAAAAATTAAAAAATTATATATAAGATGTTCCGTGACTTTCAATGGGGTTATATCCCAGTAAACACACTGTAAGTTGAAAATATCACATGTTGAACATGCATTAATCTACCTACCCCACCAGACATCTTAGCTTAACAACACAGCACACTGTGATCACAGGGCTAACTGGAGCTGGGGCTAGTTGCCACTACCCAGCATCAGGAGAGAGGATCATACCACATATCCATAGCCCAGGAAGATCAAAGTTCAAAATTCAAAGTATGATTTTTATTGAATGCATATTCCTTTCACAACATCAAAAGGCCAAAACCTCATTAGCCAAACGAGCATAAGGTTAAAACATTGTCAGTGAAACCATTGTAAGTCAGGCATAGGGTGTTATATACTTCACCACAATGTATTTCAGAACGAGTTACAGAATGATCTTTGAAGACACTTACCAACTTCAGACACATCTTTGAATCCCTATCACAAACATCTGACAATAGTTATGGAAATAGGGGGAAGGACATGGTTTTTCATGATAACAGTTGCTGCCAATTCTGGCAGAACTTGCCCTGGTCCCCAAGCACTGTGCCTTCTGGAGATATTCTGTACTGAACTGGAACCTCTGCTTATGGAGTCTGTGTTTTATCCCCAGAGCACCCTGCTTTGCAGTTCTGGGTCCCACCATGCCCTGCGGTGTATAGTATGGGCATCCCTGCTTCCTGGAGGGTGATGGTTTGGGTATGGAATGTCCCACAAAGGCTCATATGTTGAAGGCTTCATCTGCAACACAGCAATATCCAGAGGTGGGGTTTTGGGAAGTAATTGGATCATGAGGGCTCTGACCCATCAATGGATTAACCCAGTGAAGGGTTTATAGATGAATAGACTCCTGGCAGCTGGTAGAAACTGTAGGCGGTGGGACCTAGTTGGAGGGAGTGGGTCCTTGGGGGCATGCCCTTGGAGCTGTATCTTGTCACTAGCTCCTTTCATGTTCTCTTTCTCTCTACTTCCCAGCTGCTATGAGCTGAGCAGCATTTCTCTGCCATGATGTTGTGCCTCACCTCAAGCCCAGAAACAATGGAGCAGCTGACCATGGACCAAAGCCTCTGAAACCATGAGCCAAAATAAATCTTTCCCCCTTATGTTGACTTTTTTCAGGTATTTTGTCATAGCAACAGAAAGCTGACTAACACATCGGGCATGCTGGGCTTGACTGACTGCCACCTCTCCTCAGATAACATTGCTGGAGAGCCAGGGGTTACGGTGAAGACAGTTTTCTCTTCTTTTCTTGCCTGAAGCTGTCCTCTTTGCAACTTCTTCCTGGAGCCATCTTATAAACCTTGCATAAACAATGTGTCTGCTCTCACCCCATCTGTGACTGTGCCGTTCTCATCTGAGACTCTGGTCATCGCTGAAATGCTCTCTGGGATCTGGTCATCTGCTTTGTCCATTGCCACTTTGGATCTTGGCCTTCTTGACTGCTCTTTGGCATCCTGAGCAGAGCCTTCACCTGCTACTTGGTTGAGATCCTCCTTCTGGGCTTTTAAAAGTCAAATCCCATTTCATCTTCCCATATGTATGAGCAAAAGGGTCAGGCAAACTCAATTCTGAGCCAAGTAGTGGGAGAAGAGCTCTAGGTTTAGTCCCTGACCTTAGATGTCCACAGGGCCCCCGCAGGTATCATGAAGTTGAGGAGGGCCAGCTATAACAAACCCAGCAACTCATGTTCACACTGTAATGCCAACTGACCCTTAGTGTCTGTGTGGTGGAAATTACAGTGAACTGGGAGCCCATGCAAAAACAAAAAGAAAAGGAAAGAAACAAACAAAAGACAAATTCTTTGTGACCCCCCCCCCCATCAAGAGGCAATGTCTATTTACCTAGCCTTGGAATTGAACAGGCTCTGTGTCTTGCTTTAACCAAGGAGATGTTTGTGAAAGCTATTCAGGCAGAGACTGGACGAGTGCTTGTCTATTGGGGGCTTGCCCCTTCTTGCTGATGGGGAGCACCATGTAACAAACCTAGCAACCCAGTCTGAGCTAGCTCAATCCAGCCTGAGCTAGCTGGCAGGACAGGCCCTTTAGGAGAGTTGGGGCTGCCCAACAGCCTGCCAGCCTCCAATGGCACCATAAGAACAAGCTTAGGTGAGACCAGTTGACGGATGCTCCACCCCAGCTGGTGCGTGCTCCACCGAGCCCATTCCAATTGCCAACACCCAGCAGTGTAGACAATTAATCATTCTTAGAGTCACTAAGATTTGGGGGTGTTGCTTACACAGCAAAGGCTGACTGGTGCATAGTCCATCTGAGGGGGACAGCTCCCACTCAGCCCCAGCTTAGAGTTGCTGTGCTGGCATCCGGCCCCAGTGTCACTGCATCTTCTAATTGCTCAAAAGAAGAGAAAAAATTCAAGATACTTAGGTGAAGTATCCAAATTTTTAAGTGATGGTACTAATTAAAATTTTTTAAAAAATTTTTTAATTTAAATTTTTTTTTTTTTTGTGGTACTGGGGATTGAACCCAGGGGCATTCTACCTCCGCGCTACGCCCCCGGCCCTATTTTTTATACTTTATTTTGAAACCGGGTCTCACGAAGTTGTGGAGGGCCTCACTAAGTAGAGAGAGAGAGAGAGAGAGAGAGAGACAGGGAGAGAGAGAGAGAGAGAGAGAGAGAGAGAGAGAGAGGGAGGGAGGGAGAGAGAGAGAGAGAGAGAGAGAGAGAGAGAGAACGCTTGTGCGCGCGCGTGCGCACATGCGCGAGCTGAGGTTGGCCGAGAACCCTGATCCTCCGGTCTCCGCCTCCCAAAGTACTGGGATTACAAGTGTGCGCCACCACGCCCGGCTCTAATTAAAATTTTTAAAAACATTCTGGAGACTCAGAGAAATATCTGGGGGTTGAACTGACCTTCCTCCGGCCAACCCTGCTGATGGCACCAGTGTTTACTCTCATCCTGCTCCTTTGTCCAGGGGGAATGGAGTTGGGGGAGATGCATGACCAGCAGCAGGTTCTGGAGATCCTGGCTGAGGGCTGGAGTGGTGCAAAGGCTTTGTCCTGGCCTGCCTTGGAGCACTGGTCAGTGATGGACATTCGTGACAGGGCAGGATGCCTCTACAAACATCTCCACCGAGCAGATTCCTTCTGCTCATTCCTCAAGACTCAAACATCATACCACCTCCTCTAAGCTTCTCCCCCATAGAGTTCATGTTTCCACTGGGGAAAATGCTAGATATGGGTAAGTATCTTTTATCTGAAATGCTTAGGACCAGAAGTGTTTCAGATTTTGGATTTTTTAAAAATTTTGATATGGTTGCAAATATATAATGAGATACTTTGGGAATGGGACTCAGGTCTAAATATGACATTTATTTGTGTTTCATACATACCTCACTCATATAGCATGAAGTAATTTTGTACAATATTTTTAGTGTGTCCACATTTTGACTATGATCTGTCATGTGAGGTCAGATGTGAAATTTCCTGCTTGTGGATTTATGTTGGTGCTCAAAAATTTTGGATTTGGGAGTATTTTGTAGTTTTAGATTAAGGATGCTCAGCCTGCACCATACTTTTTTCTTTTTCTTTTTGATCCCTGTGTCTGTCTCCCTCATTATACTTGGGAACGGTCCTGGAAGGCCAAGCCTGGTGCTGTAGTTTGGATCTAGAATGTCCCGAAGGCCTATGTGTTGAAGGTTGCCAGCCTAGAGTACTGTTTGGGAGTGGTGGAACCTTTAAGGGGTGGAGCCTAATGGGAGGTCTTAGGTCATTGGGGGCATGCCCTTGAAGGGGATAGTGGGACCCTGACCACTTCCTGTCTCTCTTTGCTTCCCAGCTGTGTGGGGTGAGCAGCTGTCCCACCATGATGCTCTGTCTCACAACAGGTCCACAAGCAATGGTGCCAATCAACCATGGGCTGAAACCTCTGAAGCCATAAGTCAAAATAATCCCTTCCTCTTTGTAAGTCTCAGGTATTTTGTTACAGTAACAGAAAGCTGGCTAACAGCTGACTAACCTGGGAACTTAATCTCTTTATCCCGATGTTTAGACTGATGTGTATTAAAGGAACAGGTAACCCAGCGAATGCCCAGAATGTTCTCTGGTGCCCTTCTTTTCTGATGGCTCTCCATTAACTTGGTCTGAGGCAGGCTTATCATGTCATAATTCCTCCCACCCACCTCTCGTGGAAACCCTACATCAGTGAGTCACTGAACACAACAGCTCATCCAGCTAAGGAATTCAAGAAAGTGGAATTTTCTCACATTTTTGTGAGTTTATGGGAAAGCAACCAACAAACCCAAAACAAACCCCCAAACCAAAACATCGGTCCTCCACATGTTAAGAGTGTCAGAGGCTAAGCTCTAAAGATAGGGTGTCTGGTTAGCTGTCTGGCCTGGGACAGTAATATCCGCCTTCCTGGGGCCTCTGAGCTGTTCTAGCCCACAGGGCAGCGTGACATGGGCCTCTGGAGCCAGGTGATTTACCTCTGGAGGACAGTGTGGGATTTTATGGCTTGTGCAGTCCGGGCCAGGCCAAACATCTGGGTGATTATGGAAGAATAATCCATAAACTGGTGTCTGGTCTCCAAAACTCCTGGTACTCCCATGGAGAGAGCAAACATACGGATGTGCTTTTTCCATTTCCCTTCTTCACGTACCCCCTAAGACTTGGTGTGGATGGAGAGGTCAAGAGAACTTGGGGTGAAGGCAGTCAGACACCCTCAGAGAGGCTGGGGAGGGACACATGTGCCCAGCAGGGCCTCCCTCTCCTTTCTGCCTGGAGTTTCTTTCCCACTGTGGCCCACTGTCCCCAGCGTGGGTGGAGGTGGCTGTGTCTTGTCCTGAGCGGGCTGGAAGGAGCATCGTTTTACTCTCTCCACTAGGGGGTGGGGAGCGGGAGGTCTGCGGAGGTGGCCAGCCTGCGCTAGCCCTGTTAGCCCCGGGGACAGGGAGGGAAAGGGCTTGTGATGAGTCACCACCGTTGGAGGCACGTCTGGCCCAGTTTGGTCCAAGGTGGCCTAGCGAAGGCAGCCACGCTGGGTGGGGACGCCTGGCAGTCCTGACTTCCAGACCCATTTGCAAGCCATCTTCTTTCAGTGATGGCTCTGTCCCTTGTCACACACCAGCCATTAAAGGTGGCTGGGGACTGGGTGGAGGATGCAGGGAGGGGCTTCCTCTCTTCAGTACCCCAGCCTGAGCTTGAGCCCCCTGCAGGCAGGGGGGCCAGCGCCAAAGCTGAAGCTGCTGCAGATAGGCTGGCCTGCCTGTTGCTTGCTGCCAATCCTTGCATCTGGAATTGGATTCCTTGGAGTCGAGGCCTTGGTGCTTCCCTGGGATCTTCCTGAGAGAAGGGAGACATTAAAAAGGGACAAAAAAAAAAAAATAAAAACCCCACAAACAAAACAAAACAAAACAAAACAAAACAAAACAAAAACCTTGGTAAGGCAGTGATGTTGATAGTGACTAGAATTATGACATAGCAGATATTCTTTTACATCAGTATTACCAAGGAGTTGTGGAACCACAACAGTACACTTCATTTGAAGGACTTGCCTAGCTACAAAGAGGTTCCTTCTTAAGACAGCCTCTTTCTCCACCTTCAAAATAATCAGGTTTGTCTTTCTGATTTTTGTCCAAGTGTTTACAGAATCAAGAACTGGACAGTTATACCTTATTTCATCACTTGGTGCCATCTATACATGAAATATTTCAATCTGGAAAATATTCTAAGTTTAAAGGTTGGGATTCAAAGATTTGGATTATTTTTACAATGTTTGGTTGTAGTATCCGAGAGAGGTAAGGTTAAAAAAAAAGACTGTCATGGCTGCCTTCCAGATTGGCCATTCCTCTCCCTCCCCTCGAGGGCCTTTTAGCTCACAACAGAGGACCAGAGAAGGATGGAAGGCTGCTGCTGGGTGAGGGGAGGCTGGCGGATGGAGGAGAGACACACCTGGAGGTCAGGGGCAAGGGGGGAGCAAAGAAGGAAAAAGATAAGAGCACATAGAGTATTTCTGGAATGAAAGGGGAGCTGGGGAAGAGGGGAGCAGGAACTTTGGGGAAAGAAGCTCACAAATTATGTCCTGCTGCTCTGCTCTCCAAACTCTTAGAATGCCGCCCTACATTTTTAGTCTCTTACTCTTCCTAACTCCCCTGTCACCTGTGGAGGGATTATGAAATGAAAACTTGTCTTTCGCCTCCCCTCCCCTCCCCTCCCCTCCCCTCCTCTCCCTCTTTCTTTCATACTAGGGATTGAACCCAGGGGCATTCTACCTCTGAGCTATACCCCCAGCCCTATTTCATTTTTTTTTTTATTTTGAAACAGGGTCTTGCTAAGTTGCAGAGGGCCTTGCTTATATAAGTTGCTGCAGCTGGCTGCAAGCCTGTGATCCTCCTGTCTCAGCCTCCCACGTACTGAGATTACAGTGCAAAGCCTGGCTTCACAAACTTGAGTTTCTTACCTCTCTGAGTCTGGAATATTTTGCTGGTAAATGGAGAGAACTCTACCACCATTAAAAGAGTTTATGTGTATAAGGAGCCAGCATGGCATCGCTAAAGAAGTACACATGTCCTTTATCCCTCAGTCTCCACGGGGGATTGGTCCCAGGATTCCCTGCAGATGCCAAAACTACAGATGCTCAAGTCTCTTATATAAAATGGCATGGAATTTGCATAGAACCTACACACATCCTTCCATATTCATCATGCTGTCCATTTAACTGAACCCAAGTCAGCTCTTAGGAGAAGAACAGTACTTACTGGAACTGAAGATGGACAGGTGTCTATGGGTTTTCATGCAGGAAGCCCTGTGTGATGAAGCCAAGGACTTCCTTATCATGTCTGTGGTCCATGGAGCACTGAGTTTCCTACATCTCCAAAAAGAAAAATCCCTCAACAGAAGCATATGCCATGTATGCAAGTCCCTTCTGATAAAAACAATTATACAGGAACCTCAGACATTATGGCCTTAAACACTCAGCTCTTTCAAGATTCTGTTTTACCCAAGCCGGGCGTGGTGGCACACGCTTGTAATCCCAGTACTTGGGAGGCTGAGACAGGAAGATCCGGGTTCGCGGCCAGCCTCAGCTACTTAGTGAGGCCCTCCGCAACTTCATGAGACCCTGTTTCAAAATAAAGAAAAAAAAATAGGGTTGGGGGTGTAGCTTGGAGGAAGAATGTCCCTGGGTTCAATCCCTGGTACTGCAAAAAAAAAAAAAAAAGATTCTGTTTTACCCAAAGGTAAAATGTAGAGCAGTAAATTACAAGGTGCATCCTGTGGGATAAGAATATATGTGATGTGAAAAAAAAATCCAACAAAGGCTAGCAGATTTAAAAAAATCTGCAGTTCTTCTCAGAACCTTCCACGTGCTGATGCCGTCATGTCTCAATGGCTGCATCTTTACAAAGATAATCTTACTGAATAATTCTGTGTGTGTTTGTAGCATCTTGGTATTAGGATTTTGTTGTTGTTGTGGTGGTGGTGGTGGTGCTGGGGATTGAACCCAGGACCTTGAGCATGCCAGGAAAGTGCTCTAGCACTGAGCCACACCCCAACTCTTTCTGTAGCATCTTGGGATTCCACTGGAAAGGGAGGAGGTGAACCAGGAAGAGACTCACAAGCCCAAGGTTACAGTCACAGAGCCTTGTTCCCTAACTACATCCTTCCTTCAAAACCACTCAAAAAATTTTTAAAAATTAACACATAAAATTTGTATGTATCTGTGGGGTACCATGTGATGTTTCAATCCATGTATTCAATGTATAATCAAATCAAGATAAGCATGTCTGTCTCCTCAAAAATTTATCTTTTCTTCATGGTGAAAACATTCAAAATCCTTTCTTCTTGCTTCTTTTAAATATATGCATTTTTGAAGTATGTATCATTGTCTATTGTCACTGTACTGTACAGAAGCACACCAGAACTTATTTCTCCTATCTAACTGTAACTTAGTACAAATTGACCAATCTTCCACCACCTCCCTTCCCCATACTCTGCTAACCACTATTCTATTTTCAACTTCTATGAGATCAACTTTTTTTTTTAAGATTCCATATATGAGCGAGATCATGTGGTATCTTTCTGTGCCTGGCTTCTTTCATTTAGCATAATGACCTCCAGTTCCATCCATGTTGTTGCAAATGACAGGATTTCATCCTTTCTTATGGATCACACTTATTTTTGAAAGGGATGCTCACAGGGTGGCACATTAGAAAGTACTATCTGAAGCAATATTTCTCATATTGGTTATGGTTTTTATTGGACAAAAATAAGATAAATACATTTATAGCTACTTAAAATGCATATTCAATTAAGTTGCACCTATAATGATATTGCGTATGTCCAGTGGTAAACCCACCTACCACTGTTGGGAGTCCAGCTGGAGATGGACTGTGAACTACGCACGTCTTTCTACTAACCCTCTGTGGATCCGGGGCCTCATCTCTGAGATGTGATGGGAATTAGGCAGAGACAAGTTGGCGGTTGCATCCTATGGCCTGGCCCCTGCACTATGGTAGTTCTGGCCTGGGTGTGCCTCCTTAAGGTCTGATCCATCCACTCTGGCCTTCCACAGAGTACAGAATGGAAAAAGATTGGAGGAAAGAATTTGATATCATTTGACTATATTGGATATGTACTAAAAGAAAATGAATATTGTTTCCAACATCTTAAACTGTCCAGTGGGTCCACTTCTTTTTCCCCTTTGTGTGCATGCAATTTCTGTCTTCTTGCAGGGAGATTCCAGATGGAACCCTTCAGGTTGTGTGACAGAGAATCACATCCATAGCCTACCCTCTCATCCATGCTTCCTTCGGTTTCAGGGCCAAATGTTTGGACATGTTTGCTTTCTGAAGGCAGACATTCATTTATCTTTTTCTTCAGCAAACATATAGTCTCTGCTGACCATATGCAAAAGAGGAGCAAGCCAGTGCTCACAAATATATACAAAAGTCATTTAGATGTTTCATAAATCTCTATGTAAATAGTATAAACTAGACTTCCAGCCAACAATGGCAGGGATCATGTATTTGATAAAGAACACTTATACAACAAATGCTATTCTTTTAATAAAGTGATTTTTAAACAATTTATACTTGATGATTGTTGCTTATCAAACCAGTCTGATAATTAAATATGGACATACTGATTTGGGACAAGGAGATGTAGATGAGCTTTGTCTTTCTGATGTCTGTCTTACATTCAGTATTTTCCTGTTTCTCTGGCCATAAGGCCTTCCCATTCTGCAAGTCTAAGAACCTTGCACCAACATGGTCACTCAGCAAACATTTATTATCTATAGTGTCTTAGCATCTTTGCACCGTTTGGCATATTTGCACTGGGTATATTTTCATATGATCCCCTCCAGAGGCCTTCTAGAACTGCCTTATATGCATATTTTTCCTGAGTTACCTTTAGGAACTCTTCTACTTAGCTTTTGGCCCACAGGTCACAAGAGAAAAACAGAACACCCACTTCCTTGAGAATTATGGTTAAGAAAGGTTTTAGGCAGGTCATTTCCAAGTGAGATGATGTACTGTGCTTATCAGTATCTGAGCAGTTTGTGATTTGGTTGGTAGGAAATGTGCAAACAGTGGGGAAAAAAATCTCCGGGGTATTTAAAAGCCAGCAAAGATAAATTCCTTTTAAAATCCCATTATTGCCGGGCGTGGTGGTGCACGCTTGTAATCCCAGTACTTTGGGAGGCGGAGACCGGAGGATCCGGGTTCGCGGCCAGCCTCAGCTCTCTCGCTCTCTCTCCCTCCCTCTCTCTCTCTCTCTCTCTCTCTCTCTCCTTAGTGAGGCCCTCCACAACTTCGGGAGACCCGGTTTCAAAATAAAGTATAAAAAATAGGCCCGGGGGCGTAGCGCAGAGGTAGAACGCCCCTGCGTTCAATCCCCGGTACCAAAAAAAAAATCCCATTATTAAGTTTAAAAAATGTATGTTAGAGCCGGGCGTGGTGGCGCACACTTGTAATCCCAGTACTTTGGGAGGCGGAGACCGGAGGATCCGGGTTCACGGCCAGCCTCAGCTTTCTCTCTCTCTCTCTCTCT
>PVJS01039700.1:0-18779 GCA_004027185.1 Glis glis | reverse complement strand
GAACCTCTTACTGCTGGTTTGGGTGGTGTGACTCAGCCTCACCTGACCCGACGCAACTCCCCACATTGTCAAGAATATCAACCAGCACTCGCGAGTAGTCTTAATCCTGTTTGCAACCCTCATGCACCTTTTTAGTGGAGCTAATAGAGTTCCATGTACTTTTCTAGCAAATTGCTTTTTCCTGAACTCTTCTAAATAGAATTAATGGAATCACTGTTCTGAAAGTGTAACTCTTAACATTCATTTGCATAATAAGTAGAAGAAGAAGCGGTTGTCATATATAAGGAGGTTGTCTTTAAAAAAAACCTTCTCTCTTAAGGTTGGGTTTGAGTGCTGAGACTTTCATTATAATCGCTGTGATATGTTGGATAGTTTGTTTTGTTAATAAGTTGCTCAAAGCTGCTTAGCTCACAACTTGAACCTACACCCTCACAATCACACACACCTTCCTTCCCCTAGGTTCACACAGTAATGGTTGCAGTGCCAGACACTATCAACCGATAAGATAAGAAGCACTGGTCCACTGCCACAAGCCAGGGATCCCTACTGGGGCTGCTGACGCACGCAGTCCTCCCCTGATGTCAAAGGGCTGATAAGTAGCACCTTGGCTCCCTTCCTAAATTTTGTGCCAGAGCAGGGGAAAAGACTCTTTGTCTGAAAAAAGCGGCTCTATTGAGTTTTTTTTTAATTATTGCTTTTCTTGACTTTATGCCAGATTCCTGTCTGTTTAAATAGTTTAGTATTATTTCTGAATTATTTGGCAGAAATAATGTTTCTTAGCAAAAATGTGTTTAATTCACTATACATGATATTATACTCTGTGATTTGTTGCCATTTATGTGGATTCACATTTGTTATTTTTTGGGGAGAAAGTGAGTGTGGCAAATTTGATGAAAGGGGTGGTTTAGCAGATCTCATAAAAAGAAACTGTTACACTCTGTGCATTTACCCCCAGCTTAATAAATCTATGCGGAGGGGGGAGGCTCATTATAGACTAGGATCATTTCAGCAACACCTAACATCTGATAAGCTGTTTTTCTCAACATACTTATTGGCATTCATACTGAAATACGGAGAGATAGTGGATTCCTGAGACTGAACTGTTCAAGACTGGTGGTAATCTGCTGGTACATATGCCAGACATATTCACTCTACTCATTAAAACAAATCCCAAACATCAGAACATGCTCCACAGCCAAACTGTCATTATAACGACGGAGTGGAAGTAGCGCATCATCCTGTAAATGTCTGCTGAACTATTTTAAATGCTCATTGTGAAATCCTAAAATACCAAGATAAGTATAAACCTGTTATTTTATGGCTACCTTGTTAAAAGGGGGAGCACAAGATACTTGTATTAGAATGAAAGATCTGAAAATATAAACAGTACATTATATGTAAAAAATTATTAGTGACTAATTATGACACCAGTTCAGGTTAAATGAAATATAGCAAGTCTTTTATTATCGTCTAAACTTTAAATTTCACAATATACACGAGTTGAATAAAGTTAGCAATGAGAATTTTGGATTATAATAACAAAGCATGTACACTCATTTAGAATCATAAAGAATGGCAAAGTACATATTTTGAGAATGAAAAAGCTTTAGATAATGACTATCTAATGTCTTCAGTTTTGTTACCAAATCAGCAAACAAAAAACGAAACTGTTTTGGAAATTTAGAAATGCCACCAAATTCTTAAAGTGCCATTTTTAAATTAAGGTATTTTATTTTATCTTATTTATTTTTTCTTCGGGGGACTAATTTATTTCACTCAGTGTCTTCAAGGTTCATTCATGTGGTAGCATGTCAGAATTTCATTCCTTTTTAAGGATGATTAATATTCCGTTCTTTGTTTATACTACATTTTGCTTATCCATTCAACTGTTGATGGATACTCGGGTCGCTTCTCCATTTTAACTTCTGTGAATGTTGTTGGTATGAACATGGATGTACAAATATCTTTTGAGATCCTGTTTTCAATTCTTTGGGGGTATATATCCAGAAGTCAAATTGCTGGATTACATGGTAATTCTAATTGTAGTTTTTTTCCCATTTTATTTTGTTTTTATTTTTTTATACTTTTATTGGTGTATTATAGTCTCACCTAATGATGTAGCTCATAGTGATAGTGATATACATTCACATAGCACTTGGTAAATTAAGGTATTTTATCTAGGCCACTTTTCTAACAACATAGTACTTGTTTTATGTTGACTAATGTTTTGTTGAATAAGTACAAACTAATTTTTTATACTTAAGTGCTAGCAATGGAAGACATTTATTGAAAAGTATTTTAAGCAATTTTCATCTATGATCTTTAAACCTTAAAACAATACTATGAGGTGTAGATATTATTATTTCCATTTTCCTGTCGAGGAAATTAGGGCACAGAAATGTTAATAAGTAACTCGTCCTAGGAATTCAGCAAATGGTAGACAATTGGAATTTTATGCTGTAAATTGCATGATGCTAGACTGACCAGAAAAAATAATGGTGCCTTTCTTTGTCCATTGTTAACTTGCTGTCATGAAGTGATTAACTGTTGGGGAAGGGGACTGGCGATTTAGAGCTAATGGGCAACACACTGTCAAGAAAGCGAAAGTGCTGTGTTTGTATTGAAATCTTTCCCTAATACATAAAGACAGTGGACACAAGTCTGCAGTGCTTTGCTGCTTCTGTGTAGTAAGCTGATGCTGCTCATGTGCTTACATTCCTACTCACAGCATCTCTTGATCACTAGAAAGAATTTGGCTGTCTAGTTGTTGAGAATTAGCAGCTTTCTGTGGTGGAGGCTGAGCTGTTTGGCGGTAGTGCCGGAGTTGCTCCGTAATAAATGATCTGAAGTGGCACAACTATCCTGGGATCAAACAGATGGAAACTTTTGAGATATTTGTAGCACAACTCCAAACAGGGCAGCACGATTAGGGACTGTGAGGAAATAACATAGCTAGATCAGTTGGTACCAAACACGTAGGAATGGAATTTTTAAGAAAAGATATAATCGGTTTGCCTTAGAGCAGAAGTGTGATGCTTCCTAAGGGTATTATAGTGTGTTAAAATGGCTAAAGTCATGAAGTAGACCACTGTTTTTCCAAGCGCGAAATGCCACTCCGGTCTTTCTTTCACTCAGAGAGCATCATGGTCTGTAGTACTGACTCTTCAGCATTGGGATGTCTTTGTTATCTCTGTATCCATGATTGAATGGTAAGCAATTTCTTATGCTAGTCAGCCTATAGGGCTTGAGTTTCTGGGTTTTCCAATAGAATTTTATGACGTGCTCTTCCAGTGTTTTTATATTTATCAACAAAGAGCTGGTACAGTAAACAAAGTGAATTTTTAGGTAAGCAAGGCAGAAGACAGTAGGCTTAGTTCCCATGGACTTTGGTCACTTGTCTACGACCAAGCAGTGTGTGTTGTGATACATACTGCTTTTTGCCAGGTGGAGTCAGTGTAATATAGGTATGTCTCACCTGGGACGAATATACTGAAATTACTTGAAGTAGTGAAGCACCTCTGTATGATTATCATTTCATTCATTCATTCAATTCTGAACCATTTGTTGAGCGTCTGCTGCGTGAAAGCGTAGCAGACCTTCACTTGTGAATTCTGTATTTGCACACTGTCCCCTTCACTCAAGTGGATTTATAACCTCAGCATCCACACTCGCTGTGATCCCACTGTCATTTGTGGATGTGTGCATGAGCAGAGCAGGTAACGTTGGTTGACAAAAATATTGTCACCAGAGGCTTGCAGGAACCTAACCTCATGTTTCTACACGGGGCAGTGGTTTTGTATTTGCTGATTCAGTTCATGTTGATTATATAGAAGATAACTACTATGAAAAATAATTGAGTGTAATTACCAGGCTCTGGGGATAAGAAGATGAATAAGATGTAGCTTCTGCCTTCAAAGATTATGCTAATGGTGAAGAGACACCTTAAGTCAAAGCTTAAGAAATTGATCAACTGAAGGTCCTACTTTCATCAAACTTTGAAGACTCTTTTGTGTTGTGATGCCAGCTAATTCCTTTGTTAAAGAAAATTGAATTATTTTCTCTTTTAAGATTAAATAGAAAAAAGAAAAAAATTAAATAGTATTTGAGGTGATTTTGGGGAACATCATTCATAGTCATCTTAAAAGATACATCTTATTAACCTAGTCGTATAATGTGAATTGTAAAATCTACGTTTGTGCTTTTTGAAAGGATATGGTAAGCCATTATTACTGCATTAGCTCTTACTCAGATTGTCCCATTCATCATGACAGTTTCTCCGGGTGGACTGAGATAAACTTAAGCATTAGAACATGGTAGTCTTACATTTGCATGTTTCTGATATTTTTTCGTGCTCATTATGTTTTGCATAATATTTTCCAGTTATTAAAAAGATTCATTCTGCCTTTTAAGCAATGTTAGAAGTAAGTATAGGATTTAAGAAAAGTATTAGCTAAATTCATGACTTGAAATCTAACATCCAGTCCCTCAGCATGTGACTGTTTCGAGACAGGGCCTTTTAAATAGATGATGAGGTTAAAAGGAGGGCCGGAGGGTGGCGCTCTGATCCAAGTTGACGGTGTCCTCCTGGAAGCCCTAGCAAATTAGTACTCTCTTTTCTGAAAATCAGAGTTCAGACTACTTTTTAGTTTTCACCCTAACTTTCCTTGGCTATCCATTGTCTGAAACAAGTCATGTCTGTGTAGCCCACATGGGAGAGTCCCTCCCCATAGACAACCCTTTCGGCATTTTCACTTTTTCCCCTTTTTCTCAAACAGAAAAAACAAAGTTGGTTTCTGCAGCTCTTTGGAGTTCTGCTTTTCCTTCCCTTCTCAAGGTTCACTGATGGAGCCTACACACATAGACATCTGCGCATGGAGAAAGGAAACCAGAATGAGGTGGAGGATCATTTCCTGTAACGTACTCTTCCTTGGTTAAAGGAGTCTTAACAGGACAAGAAAAACATTCCCTGCAATGTCAGGAGGCAGGAAGCGAGCAGTCTGAGGCGAATAAAGACCACCTCGTTCACAACTGTGAGCAGAACTTCAGGGGGATAGTGAGTAGGCAGGGGTTAAAGAAGAAGCAGGGGATTTTGAGAACCAAAAGTCAGTTTTTAGTTTGAAGATCTTCTGAATAGAAAGGAAGAAGTCAAAACTGATGGAATATATATAGTTTAGAGGTGCATTCCTGGAATAAAATAGGAGGTATATTGGCTGAACAGTCTAACTTGTCTAAGAAGAGAAATACAGTAGTAGGAGTGGTTTAGGATGAACAATGTTAAAACCAAGTATCGGGTGTGGAATTGGGTCAGATGATACACCCAGTAGGCCATTGATGGGCAGAGACCTGTGTGGTCTTGAGAGGGGAGTGCAGAAATGTGATTTCCCTGGAAGAAGAATTCATTTTAGTCCTCAGACAACCCAGAAACATAGATCTGGGGGAAACAACTGCTTTGGATTGAATGTATCCCCAAAAAGCATGAATTAGGAATTTAGTCACTAGTGCGATAGTGTTGGGAGGTGGGGCCTAATGGGAGGTGTTTAGGAACTTTTTTTTTCCCTTTCTTTTTTGCAGTACTGGTGATTGAACCGGGGGCCTCATGACTCTACCAGGAAGCCACATCCCCAGCCCCTGATGGGAGGTGATTGGGTCATGAGGATAATACCCTTCTGTTTCAGTCAGCTTTCTTATTGTTGTAATCCAAAGCAACTGTCCATCATAACTTAGAGGAAGGAAGATTTATTTACTTACAGTTCTGGAGATTTCAGGGTTTCAGTCCATGTCAGGTTGAATGAAGTTTGTGGAGCTCAGGGCATGGCATGGGAAGTTGAGAAAGAAGAGTGCAAAGGCTCTGCTCACATCCTGGAGGCTGGAAGCAAGAAAACAAGCAAGGGGACTTAGGGTCACAAACACAGTCCCCAAGGCCACACCTCCAGTGACCCACCTCCTGCAGCCATACCCTACCTGCCTAGATTAACACCCTGCTGATTTAATTATATCAACTCTGAATATCAATACATGAGCTCTTTCAGGGGACATTCTATATGTAAACCATAACACCTTCTGAATTGATTAATGCCCAACTGCAAAGAATCTGAGGCTGGGAGTTTGATCTCTTGCTCTCTTTTTGCCCTTCCGCTGTAGAAAGATGCAGCATGAAGGCTTTTGCCTTATGTGAGCCCTTGATTGTGGACTTCCTAGACTCTAGAACCCAGAGCCAATACATTTCTGTTCATTACAAATGACCACCTCTGTGGTTTTCTGTTACAGCAGTCCAGAACGGACTGAGGCGTCAACTTTTATGAATGTGCAAGGAATCGGTGAGGGACGTTAGACACCCTTTACATCAGCTCCCATTACTTTCTAGCTTCTCACTCTGCAGAATGCAGTCTGGAGTCAGAGACTACCCGGGCTATTTCTTGAGCCAAACTGCCTCGTTCTGCTGATGGCACTTCTATCCACCATGTTTAGCGTTAATACTTGAAGGAAATGTGGGCCAAAAAATATCTTAAGGCTAATATTATCTCCAAAGAAAAATCCACAGCACTGAGGATCACTCACGAGCACGGGCGTTCTTCTGGCTCAGCCCCTGTGAAGAAAACTTCTGTCATCTGTGGTGTGAGTGTGCGATTCCGGCTTGGCAGTCGAACCATAGTCTTACTCATGGTGCCAATCACGGCGGGAAACAAAGCTTTGATAAGAAAGAGTCTGCAAGTTTCATTCCCTTTATGCATGTGCTTCAAGGCTCCTTTAATGAAACATTTATTAGGCATAAGCCATATGCAGAGCAAACTAACCCCCCTGTAGTTACCAGTTCTGCATGTACTGGTACTCTAGAATTAAGTATGTTACCTGAACAACTTGATGGGAGGGACTCTCCACAGGGCTTGTTTTCCAAAGAAAGTACTGTTTAGAGGAACAAAACTTTAAACCTCTCTATAGGTGTGTTACAAGACCATTTGAAAAGTAGCATCAAGAATTGTGAATAGAAATGTAGTGCCCAAACGACATTCTGCTTAAAAAGGTTAAATAAACACAGTTAAAAAGCAAAAAAAAAAAATGTGTTCAAAGCTACCAAGCAAGTAGTAGAGCCATTTTTCCCGGGGAGGGGCAGGGTATCTGATTCCAAATCTTTACTAATCAGCGTCTTACCATTCCTGGGAACAAAAACCCATGAAATGGACAGAATGGAGCCACTGTTCAGAAGAGCAACGCAGAGGCAAAGGAGAGAGCAGGGGCTGAGCCCCCCAAAGAAGAGTGCAGGGGATGAGCCCCCCACAGGGGAGTGCAGGGGGCTGAGCCCCCCAGAGAAGAGTGCAGGGGGCTGAGCTCCCCACAGGAGAGTACAGTGGCCCGAGCCCCCCAAAGTAGAGAGCAGGGGGTTGATCCCCGTCCCGCCTCCGTCATGAGCATTGTCTTATTTGGAGAACATTCTTTGCATAGGTGATCAAGAGTAAAATCTTCCCATGAGATCGCCCTGGATTACTTCTGTGACCCTAAATCCAGTGTCAATGTCCACCTGAAGCAGGCAGCAGCAAGTCACGCAGTCAGAAGACAGAGGAAAGACTAAAGTGGGGGCCCAAGTCAGAAAGGCCACGGAACAGCTCCCCCCAGGGCCTGCAGGACGGACAGTGGAGTTCTGTTGTTGGAGCCACCCAGGCTGCTGGTTCTGAAGGCCGGTGGGATGGGCCAGCAAGCCTGGCTGGACCACTCTGCTGGTGACGGGACTGGCCCTGTATTCATGGGCAAGTCGTTTTATGATGAAAAACTGAGATTTTTTTTATCATGAAAGGGGGTTAGCATAACAGCCCTCCTGTCTTTAGGGTTTTGTTATAATCACGAGATAATATCCTAGGTGAACCATAAGATTTTAAATAAATGTATTGATTTTTTTTTTTGCGGTACCAGGGATGGAACCCAGGGGCGTTCTACCTCCGAGCTACACCCCCAGCCCTATTTTTTATCCTTTATTTTGAAACTGGGTCTCACAAAGTTGCGGAGGGCCTCACTAAGTAGCTGAGGCTGGCCGCGAACCCCGATCCTCCGGTCTCCGCCTCCCAAGTACTGGGATTACAAGCGTGCGCCACCACGCCCGGCCCTAAATAAATACATTGATATAACTTGCTCTATATAAATGGCGGGTGGAGCGGAAGGGACAGGAGAGCTCTTCGGTATCTTTTATAAGGGCACTAGCCCTATTCAGGACAGTCTACGCTCTTGACCTAACCACCTCCTACAGGTCTCCCCTCCTAAGACCATCACATTGGGGATTGGAATTGGGGGGGAACATAAACATTCAAAACATAGTGAAGACTTAAAAATAGTGAAGTCAAGATTAATTTGTAAGTAGATTGGCAAAATTGGAATGTGTTCTTTAAATAGTAACACAGTCCTACACCACTTGCAAGAGAAGAAAAAATAGTCAATTCCCTTCTCCATGTGGAATCTAGGACAAAGGGTGGCAGCTATGTGGGCTATCGGCTTCTGTGAATTTTAATAGTCTAAATAAAGGAATAGAGATATCTTAAATAAGGAGGAAAGTGGTTTTTAGAGAAGCAGTGTCCAATAGAGCAATAATGTGAGCAAAAATGACAGATTTTTGCTTCACAAATGACAGTGGTGCATGCCTGTAATCCTTGTACTTGGGAGGCTGAGACAGGAGGCTCACAGGTTCAAGGCCAGCTTCAGCAACTTAGTGAGACTCTCAGCAATTTAGCGAGACTCTCAGCAATTTAGCAAGACATTGTTTCAAAACAAAACAAAACAAAAAAACCAAAAAGGGGTGGGGTGTAGCTCAGAAGTAGTGTGTTCCTGGGCTTTATACCTCCCTAGTATCCCCCCATTCCTCCCCCCAAAAAAGATGATAGATGTAAATTGAAATATTTTAGTGACCACTTTGAAAAAGTAGGTGAAATTAATTTTAATAATAAATTTGACTTAATCCACTATATCTACAATATTAGAACTTTAATTGTGGTTAATATAAAAACATTTGATGAGCTACTTTACATTCTTAAATCTGTGTGTCTTGCACCGTGTCATGGATGGCTTCTGAATTTGACGTGCACAGCCCTGTAATCCATGTGAGTGCCAGGAGAGTCCCTTTTTAGTTCTCTTTCCCAAGAAAATGGCAACGTTTCTGGTTTTCCTGAGCAGTTTTTAACTCATGGCTAGTTAAAAACGAGTTTGCCATTTGTACCACTTGCTAGTTGTGAGTAGTCAACCTGGCGAGTCTTGGCTTCTTGGCCCCTCTTGGGCCCTTCTATAGAGGGACCCTCCCCCGCCTCTGCCCTTCTGACTCCTCACGCTTGGGCCTTCCCCGACTCGTTCTTAGTGGAATCCTGCAGTATTTCTCTTTTCTCTGGCTCCGTTGGTCCAGCATTTTGTCTGTGTACTTCTCGCGTTTTTGCACGCAGGTGTGAATAGTTTGCTCTCAGTGCTGTGTGGCACTCCATCCTGTGAATACACTGGCTCATGGAGTGATCCTGCCATTGGTGGGAGTCCAGTAGTTTCCAGGTATGGGCTATCTTAAATAGTGCTTCCTAGCATACTTCAGTACTATATATGGTATTCCTGAAGCCGGGCATGGTGGTGCACACCTGTAATCCCAGTACTTGCGATGCTGAGACAGGAGGATCACAGGTTTATTGAGACCCTCAGCAACTTAGTGAGACCCTGTTACAAAGTAAAAAATAAAAAGAGCTGGGGGTGTAGCTTGGAGGTAGAATGCCCCTGGGGTTATAAAAAGAAAGAAAGTATTTCTGAAGGGTGGGATTCTTGGTTCATAGGCTGTGACCCAATGGGCCTTACCATGATACCCTCTCAGAAGGCCTATGACAGTAGGGGTGGGAATCTGACATTTCCCTGACTAAAGCTTACTTCGATCCTGTCACTCTACATCTTAAACATGCCCGTGAGCAGCTGTGTCTTCCTTCAATCCCAGCAGCTCAGGCTCCTCACGTACCTGACCCTGGCTCCGTGTGGCACCTTCGTCTCTAGGCCCTGCTCCTCGGCACTGCTCCACTCAGCCACACCGAGGTCCTTGCCGTCTCCCGTAGATGCTTTCTGGCACTCACTTCCTGACTTTGCCACCATTCTGTTCCCTTTGTCAGAATCCCTGCTCCGTTCTGCCTGGCTACTCTCACTGGTCCTCGGTCCCCAGTTCAGACGTCACCTCTCCCTTCAAGCCATCTCTGACCTTTCACACAGATGTTCAGAAGAAAGACCATATTATTGCTTTATTTCTAGCATAGCTTAGTACCTGGTATCATTAATGAGTGGTTAATAAGGATTTATTGAATTGTGTTTCTTTTTTTTTTTGTTACCAGGGATTGAACCCAGGGGCATTCTACCTCTGAGCTACACCCCCAGCCATATTTTTTATCCTTTATTTGGAAACAAGGTCTCACTAAGTTGCGGAGGTCTCACTAAGTAGCTGAGGCTGGCCACGAACCTGGATCCTCCGGTCTCCGCCTCCCAAGTACTAGGATTACAAGTGTGTGCCACCACGCCCAGCTTGAATTGTGTCTTAATTGTAAAATGAGGATAAATTTTCCCTAACCTGCTGTACTGTTTCAAACTCTAAGTGAGATCAGTAGGTGAACAGTCCACCCAGGCACCTGGTGCTGGCCCTGAATCCACTGTGAGTGCTATTGACTGCATGCCTTTATTTTAATTAATTAATCAATTAATTTTTTGTGGTACTGGGGATTGAGCACAGGGGTGCTGTATCACTGAGCTTCACCCACAGCCTTTTAAAATTTTTATTTTGAAACAGGGTTTTGCTAAATTGCTGAAGCTGGCCTAGAACCTTCAATCCTCCTGTCTCAGCCTCCCAAGTACTGAGATTACAGACGTGTACCACCACACCCGACTTCCTTGACTGAGTGAGTGCCTTTATTTACCTGACTTGCCATCTTTGGAGGAAAAGGTCTCTGCCGTCTGGCTTAGACTCACGACTTCTCGCTTCTGTGTACAACTCTCAGTGGCTATTTAAGACAAACTGACTGGGTTTTAAACTCTTTGCCACTTACTAATTATTTGACCTGGGACAGATTTCTTTGTCGGCCTGCACCTTCATTTTCTGATCTGTAGAGCTGGGGGGGGGCAGGGGGAAGAGGAAGAGAGGATTGGGGCCCGGGAAAGAGGGGGGAAGGGAAGGAGGACAGTGGGGGAGAAGAAGGATTCAGTACTGTGAAGAGCAACATGTCACAGCATAGAATGGAACCCAGACTTTATAGGTGCTATACAGACGTCAACTGTCATATGTGTTATATATGTTAGCACTGAAACACTTCTGCACTTGACTTGCTAATACATGCTTTAGCTTTCCGTTTTTCCTGTCTTGTATTTTTGAACCTTTTAGGAAGTGTCTGTAAGATGGTAAGGTAAGAGCAGAGACCACGTCTTAAGTATCTGCAATGTCCGGTGGTGCAAACACAAGAAGTACTCCAGTGCTCGCTGATTGGTCTTCTGCTGTTCTACTACAATAAACGCACTTTGCACTGGCGAAGTGCTGCTGTGTTTTGAATGAACACTACTTTTCCCTTTTCCCCACTCTTCAGATCTCTCCAGTTTTGTTTATAATACCTGTAACATACCAAGACAGCCCGCACAGCACAGGAGGTTGAGGAAGTAGTTGGATAGCAGTAGTCTGTGTGATGGTTCAGTTCATCTATCATTTAAACTACCAAAAGATACAGTCATGCACCACATAAGAATATCATGATCAGTGATGGGCCACGTGGATGGCAGTGTTCCTCTATGGCTGTAAGGGAGCTGACACATTCCTGTCGTGGACTTGTGTGGTAGTCACTGATGACACATGAATCTCCGGCAATGCTGGTGTAAACAAAGCCACTGTGCTGCAGAATGTAAATGGTAGCACCTATAATCGTACGTAAGACTTGATCATGATAAATGACTGTCACTGGTTTTGGTATCTGCTGTACTGTGTTGTTATTTTAGCGCGCACTCCTTCTACCTATATGTGGACAGCATGCTGCTTTCCGCTGCCTGTAGCCTCATCAGCTTTGCGTTGACCTCATCCCTCGAGTGCACCAAGAGGTCACGTCCAGGACCGACCTGCACCTCTAGGTTTGTGTGAGTGTACTCTACGATGTTCGCTCCAGGACCGCGTGGCCTGGTGATGCGTTTCCCAGAAGGTGGCCCTGCTCTTAGCAATGAATGACTGTCAATAATGTCACTGTTTATTTAGCACTTCTACTGTGTTTATTATAGTCATTATTTTGTGACAAAAATTGTAATCTCCTTAAATGTAATTCAGCTTTAGTTCTTGCTTTCTTTCCAAAACACTTCCGAGAAAACATGAAATTATTTTTATGATGGAAATGGTTGGGAAAATACATTTGGCTTTTCTAGAAGTCTAAGCAGCTTTTCTAGAAAATTCTGTAAACTCAGATGGAGTTTTCCCTTTAAGATACATCCAGGGTATTCTTTACGGTGCGTTCCTTTGTGCCTCTGTTGCTCTTTCTGTTCATTTGTGTTCAGGTTAGCCCAAACTGTCGAGAACACTGGCTGTCACCTAGTTCTGGCACACCAGGGTTCTGATTCATCTTGATCTTACTCAGACTTGAATTCATTAGCCAGAATGCTGATTTGTTCATTTGCATTTGGAGGCATAGCTTTTCACTTACTCAAATGCAAGTGTTTATTAAAGGGAGTAACCCTGCCTGTCAGATCAGCTGATAAACTATATTACCAATCATAATGGTGCTTGGTAAGCAGAAGATAAAAACAGACATGTGAAAAGTTGGGGTATATCTCTTGTGGACCCGGAAAAGTTCTGAGGACAATTTCAGGCCTCACATCAGAAACCTCTCAACAGAGCCCAGTGTATCCATCATATAGTTATTTTTCTTTCTATTAACACACTGTTTAATGCAAGTTACTCAATTTAGTTTTTATTCCCTGATCACAATGAAGACCGAGAGTACACTCTGATTTTTGTGTGCACATGTGCATTGTTCTGTGGATTTAACATATGTAACCACCACCATAAGCATGATACACAGAAATTACAACATCGCAAAGAAATCCCTTTTATAGTGTCACTTTCCTTCCCTAACCCATGGTGACTACCAGCATGCGCCCCATTGCTATGGTTTTGTCTTTTCCATAATGTCGTGTAAATGGAGTCAAACACCATGTAACCTTTTGATACTGATTTCTTTCACTTAGCATGACTTAGAGAGTCAGCCAAGTTGTTAAATGTATCAGTAGTTCATTTTTTATTGCTGTGTAATACTCTGTCATATGGCTATACCACAGTTTGCTTTTCCATTCATTTATTGAAGGCCATTTGAGTTATTTGCAGTGTGGGATGATTCTGAATAGAGTTGTTCTATACATTCATGTACAAATCATTGCATGAAATTTAATTTTCATTTCTCTAGGATAAATACTAGGAGTGGTATTACTAGGTCATATGTTAGATAATTGCTTAAATTACAAGGAATGGCCAGACTGTTCTCCACAGTGGCTGTATGATTCTGTATTCCCACTAGGAAGTGTGGAGAGTTCCAGTTGCTCCACGTCCTTGTCAGAACTTGCTATGTTAGTATAACTGTTTGAATAGGTAGAGTGGCATCCCAAATTAGTTTTAATTTTTCTTTCCCTATAGACTAATGATATTAACCATCTTTTGATGTGCTTATTTGCCATCTGTATATCCTCTTTGGTGAAGTGTCCAAGTCTTGCCCGGTTTTGAATTGTTTTCTGTTGATTTTTGAAAGTTCTCTACATACTCTGGATTTAAGTCCTTTCTTGTATAAGCGGTTTGCGCATAGGTTCACCCAGTCTGTAAGCTTACCATTTCATTCCAAGAACAGCTTAGTTTGAAAATTAAAAGTTTTTAATGTTGATCATGTCTAATTTATCTTCTTTCTTTTATGTGCTTCTGGTGTTAGGTTCAAGAATTTCTTGTGTTTAGGTATGCCCTGTTTTTGGCTTTTTTTCTGTGGAATGGACAGTGACTTGGGCTATTTCTGTGAAGTTTAAGATGCCCAGTAAGTGTCCTGATGATTTTCACCTTGAGAAGCCACTAGTTGTCTACCTGAGTCACCCTCCCCTCCTTATTTCCTCATTTAAGTAACATGGTTTGAAACGGGACAATGCCCTCCTTACCTCTGCAGTGAGACATATTTGTGTGGTGTCTTCTGGGGATTTCTTCCACAATAGTCCATCCCGATGCCTGGAAGGCAGAGACAGAGCCTGGAACTCTAGCCAGTCATGGAGCTTGAGGAGGTGGCCTCTGCCCTCAGGCTGCCAGGAAGATGAGCTCACCTGGCACCCCACTGTGACCCTGGGTTTTTACAGGAAGCCCTGTGCAAAGTCTGGGAGCCCGGGACTGCTCTTCTGCTGCCCCACCGTCTGCAGGACACCAGAGTTTGTGCAGCCTGCTCCCTGTCCGCTCACGGCATGAGTGAATCCACCATCAGGGCATTCCTGGTAGAAAAAAATGAATCAATAATTCTTACGAATTTAAGAAAATGGATAGCTTCCACAAACAGTAGAACATGAACTGTTACATGTTTAGCGTTCTTTTTTACCATTCTAAGTGTAGCTATTAAGTGAAAATAAACATGGTTGATGGCTAACTTAAACATTTACGTTTATTTGTTGTCAGGTGTTACTGCCAATGAGTCCATTTCCAGAAAATCTTAGGTCGCAATGAGAAAGCACTTCATTTAACCCAACTAACTTTATAAAGTGGTCATAACTCAGTTTACGAAGTGGTAGTGCAACTTAGAAGAAGATTGTCTTGGGCTAAAGTTTCAGGGCTACCACTTAATTAGTAGTTTATGATTTTGAGTGAGTCCGTTAGTCACTTTTGCCTCGGTTTCTTATCTGTAGAATGGGGTCACAGTTCTTCCTCAAGGCGCCATTGTGAAGAGTATTTATAATGTGTGAAAAGTGTCTGTGCCGTAGTATGTCTGTGCCTCTGCCTTCCTTATATAGCAGAGGGATTTTGATTAAATAATTTTTTTTGGCCAGATTTGTTGGTGAACATAACTCTGAAGATCTTTAATTTGACCCTCTTTATTTCGGTACTTTTTGTGCTACTTGCAGAAATGATAATAAGTGTGTTGTTACACAATTGTTTCACATCTATAGGCTTTTTATTCCATATTGAGGCTATAAGGTCCAAGAAAGCAGGGCTTTAACGTGTGTGCGTGTGTGTGTGTGTGCGTGTGTGTGTGTGTGCGCGTGTGTGTGTGTGTGTGTCACTAGGGATTAAACCCAGGGCTCTCTACCAACTCCCTTTTTGTTTTTTTTTTTTTCTTGAGACAGGGTCTCACTAAGTTGTGGGTGCTGACCTCGAACTTGTGATCCTCTTGTCTCAGCTGCTCTTTTGAAGCAACAAATACTATTCTTTTGTCATTATTTCCCTTTTCTGATGTTGTTTTTCAGACTCTTGACCAAATTCCAAAGGCTTTTGTGATCTTAATCGAATCTACCTTTGGACTATATGCTTATTTATATAAAATTGGCTTACTGCTTTTTAAATTATGATTCATTGAAAAACTGAATACCCTCCCTCCCCCAGCAGGAGTATTGTTGTGTATTTATTATATGCGAGGTGTTCTTCGTGACCGAGGAGAGAGCAGTGTGTTAGCAGTGTATGGTAGTCCCCCTTTGCCCACGGTTCCACTTTCTGCAATTTCCCTTGTCCTCTCAACTTACGTCTGAGAATAGTAAATGGAAAATTCCAGAAGTAAATAAGTCATATGTTTTAACTTTTATTAAGGTTTATTGTTATTAAATGTTTTATCTCATTATTAGTTATCATTTTTAATCTCTTAGCTGTGCCCAATTTATAAATTAAACTTTATCATAGGTATACATAGGAGAAAACGTTGTATATGTAGTGGTATATGAGAGTTCAGTGCAATCCTCGGTTTCAGGCACCGGCAGACTATCTTGCAATGTACCTTCTGTGGAGAAGGGGCGACTCCTGTACACAAAAGGACAGAGTAATGCCAAGAGGAGGCTTTTTTTTTTTTTTTGGAGAGGGATAATTGGCAATTTTGGAAAAAGTGGTCAGGGAGATCTCTCTCAGAAAATAGTAATTGAGCGGGTTAAGATGCACAGGGTGCGGGGAGGTGGACCACTGGGACTTCTGGGGCAAGAGGTTTCTAGGTCAGGAAACCCCAATGCAAATGCCCTGGGCCAGTGATCTTGGTGTGTCTGACTGTGGGGTAGGGTACAGACAGCAAGAGCGAGATGGAGCAGTGAGGTGAGGGGCGCAGCAGCCTGGAATGTTCTCTGGTGATGGGCATTATGGGCCTGATGCGGGAAGCTCTTTCAGGACCTTGGGCCAAGGAGACATGGTGGAACTCACATCTGCACAGGGCGCTCGCTCTGTGGCTGCTTAGAGAGTGGAAGGAAGGCGGCAAGGGCCAGCCCAGGGAAACCCTCAGCGTGTAGAGGAGGACGCAGGCAGTGCGTGTCAGCAGGAGCACAGTGGTGAGGAGTCAGACTCTAGATTCAATCTGAATACGGCTTTGAGAGGAAGAAGGGAATCCTGGGTGACTTGAGAGATTTGGGCCTGAGTGACCAAGAGAATGGGGTTATCACTCCTGACGTGATAGAGCTCGTAAAGGGAAAAGTTGGGGGGAAAGGCTCATTTTAGAAATGCACAAATTAATTCTCCATATAATGGAATACCATAAGAACGTACAGACGATCTCCCACTTACAATGATTCAACTTAAGATTTCTCAACTTTACAATGGTGCCCACATAGTTCTGTTTCTTCCAAGATGAGCCTTGTGAGGTAGAGTGCCCGTGATGCTGGGCGGTGGCAGTGCACTGTAGCTACTGCCAGCTTCCAATCAGAAGGACCGGCAGCAGATGCAGCGCGAGCTGTGTCCAGGCTGAGATGCTTGTAGGCTAGGTGTATTCAGTGCATTTTCAACCCACAGTCTGCCCTTCCTTCCTTCCTTCCTTCCTTCTTTCCTTCTTCCCTCCCTCCATTCCTCCCTTCCATCCTTCCTGTTGTACCAGAGATTGAACCTAGGGGCATTCTACCTCCAAGCTGCACCTGCAGCCCTTTTTATGTTTTGTTTTGAAATAGGGTCTTGCTAGATTGCTGAGAGTCTCACTAAGTTGCTGAGGCTGTTCTCAAACCTGCAATCCTCCTATCTCAGCCTCTCAAGTACTGGGATTTTAGGAGTGTGCCACCATGCCTGGCTCAACCCACTGTATTTTTAAGTTAGGTTGTTTTATTGGATATACTTCTGTAGTAAGTTGGGGACATCTTAACAATTAATTTGCTTGTAAGATATAATGATAGAGTGTCATAGTAATTGCTGAACACAAGTATGTGTCTTCTCTCTTTGCTTTTCATTTTCAGAATTGCTTTGGCTATTCTAGGTCTTTTGAATCTATACACATTTTGGGTCAGATAATCAATTTCTATAAAAAGACAGCAGGAACTGTATTGAACCTGTAGATCAGTTTGGGGGAGATTAAACCGTCCAACAGCATTGAGTCCTGTAGTCCCTATTCATGGTGTATCTCCATTTAACTGTTCTTTAATTTGTATTTAAACTGTTTTTAGTTTTCATTGTGTCAATCTTACATTGTTCAAGTTATTTCTACCTATTCTGTTCTTTTTGATGCTATTATCTCCTGAAGTTCATTTTTTTGTTTACTCTTTTTGTAGGAAAATAACTGAGTTTTGTATATTTATTTGTCTCCTGTGACCTTGCTAAACATGCCTATTTACTCTACTAGTTGGTTTTGTCGATTCTTTGGGATTTTCTACCTACGATTATGTATGTGTGTTTGCAAAGAAGACAGTTTGCTTTTCCTTCTTCTCTCTGTTTTTTTCCTGCATTCTTGCATTTGCCAGAGCCTTCAGCACTATTTACGCAGGAGCGATGGAAGCAGTCGTCTTCCCCTTGTTGCCGCAGGTCTCAGGAGGAAAGCGGTCCTTCAGTTTGTCACCGTGAAGTATGATGTTTGCTATGGATTTTTCAAAGATGGCTTTTCTCTAGTTAGGGACGTCCCTTTCTATTTCTACTTTGCTGAGAGTTTTTATCATGAATAGATAATATATTTTGTATTATGACTTTTCTATATCTATGGAGATGATCACAGGGTTTTTGTCATTTATTATATTAACATGTATTGCATAATTGATTCTCAGATGTCAAACTAACCTTGCATTCCTAGGACAAAGCCCCTCTTTGTTGTGTTGTGTATGCCTTTTTATATGTTGCTGCATTTGATTTGTTAGTATTTGGTTAGGAATTTTGTTCTGTGTTCATGAGAGATACTGTTTTTTGGTATCAGGTAAAACTGGCCTCCTGACATGAATTGGGAAATGTTTCCCCTATTTTGGGGAAGACTGTAGAATTGATATCATTTCCTTCTTAAATATTTGTGATATTTAGTCAATGAAACCATATGCTTTGTTAAAGTACAGAGTTTCAGTAATGTTGCTGGCTGCCCTTACAGTTATGCTTCCTGGGAGTTTCATCTCTAATGGACTCTTTGATGTTAATATCTTTTTTTTTTTTGCTGTACCGGGGATTGAACCCAGTGGCGTTCTACCTCCGTGCTACGCCCCCGGCCCTATTTTTTTTTATATATTTTATTTTGAAACCGGGTCTCACGAAGTTGCAGAGGGCCTCACTAAGTAGAGAGGGAGAGAGAGACAGGGAGAGAGAGAGGGAGAGAGAGAGAGAGAGAGAGAGACAGGGGTAGACAGAGAGAGAGAGAGAGAGAGCGCGCGCGTGCGCGAGATGAGGCTGG
>PVJS01039699.1:0-18780 GCA_004027185.1 Glis glis | reverse complement strand
CCGTGGGCGGGGCCAGGCGGAGGGGCGGGGCGGGCGACGGGCCCCCGGCCGCCCTCCCCCGGGAAACCACGGCCTGAGACCAAGGCTCCCGTTCCAGCTCGTGATTGGTCGGCGGGACGGCGATGCTGACGCCTGATTGGCTGAGAGGAAGAAGGGCTCTGGCCGTGGTGGTGGTGGTTTGCAGATTTCGTGTTTAAGACTTTGCTTTCCTGCGGCCCCCGCTGCTCCTTGGGGCCCTTCTGAACTCTGCATCCTTTTCCTCTCGGCTTCAGCGCTCCCCAGCATAACGCTTAATACCACCCCGATTGGTAACTGCGTTTTTGTCCTTCTCTACCAAGTGGCATCTTGGAGTTCGGTCACTGGGTTTGTACTGCTCATTACTATATCCCCAGGGCCCGGCACAAAGTAGGTGCTCAAAGCCGAGCATAGTGGCCCATGCCTGGCTTCCCAGTACTTGCGAGGCTGAGACGGGAGGATCGCAGGTTCGAGGCCAGCCTCAGCAACTTAGCCAGACCCTCAGCAAATTTAGTGAGACCCCATTTCCAAATAAAAAATAAAGAGGGCTGGGGGTGTAGCTCGGAAATAGAATGCCCCTGGGTTCAATCCCCAGTGCCAAAAAAAAAAAAAAGTAGGTCCTCAGAACGTGTTTATTAACAGACAGTGTGGATATGGGTTTTTAGAGCAATCCCTGGGAGAAAACTGAGGTGCAGAGAAATACGGTCACCAAGGAGGCAGTGGCTGAACTGATACTGGGACATGTTTACATCACTGGACCCCAGATCTCTAACCAGCAACGTCTGTGGGGTATCAGGAAAAGAGTGTTGGATTACAGCAGGAGATGGACACAAAACGAGTTGCTGCAACCAAGGTGCTGTGTACCTCGCACAGTGCTTGGCAGTACGAATTAGCCCCTGCCTCCCTGCTAAAATCCTAGTTTGCCTGCCAGGCCCTTGCCCCCACTGAAACCCACCCTACACCCTCCCGCATATACACCCAAAATCACAGGGACGTTAGAAGCACCCTGCTCAACCCAGGCTCCATTGACAGTTTGCACATGTGAGGAGCGGGTTTCCAGGGATCTATCACTGAGCAATCCTACTTGAGCAGGGATGCTGCTCTTTGGTGAGCTGTGTTCTTGGGAACCTCCTAGATGGGTCCCTTTGATGGAGGGGTGGTGTCTGAGAGGGATGGGGAGAGGGCTTCCTCTCATGAAGGAGGGTGTGGGAGCTGCTCCTGGAATTGGGCTGGGGAGGGTTAATCCACCAGGAAAATGCTGTCCAAGATCCTGTCTCCTATATGGTGGGCAGCCCGAGTCAGGCATGCAGAGCAGGAGCTGGCTGGCTTGGTGGCCAATGAGTGAGTTCTCCCTGACTTTGCGTGGCTTTCTTGCAAGGAAACCACTCGTTAGATCTAGGGCCCACCCTAATGCAGTGTGGCCTCATGTCGAGTTACATTCACAGGGACCCTTGGTTTGGATTCTAGGAAGATCCTTCCAGTCCACCATGAGGCACAATGAGGTAAAAACATGCAGATTTGAGAGGGGCAACAGCAGAGCCCACGAGGGTGGTGCCCTGGGAGGCCTGCCCGCCTGTCCTTCCTCCCCCTGTCTGCCTGGTCCCCACCCCCACCAATCCTGAGATGGACAAGGACAATAAAAGCTATTTCACAAGCAGCTGGTGATTAATCACCAAGTTAATTAAAGAGGCAGTAATTGCACTCCAATTCCAGAGGCAGGAATGATGTCCGGGCAGGGGTGGGTGGTCAGTTGAGGTCCCCTGACAAGGTAGAGCCAGAAAACAGAAAGGGTTTGAAAAGGCAGGAAGAAAAACCAAGCAGCATTTTTATTTTATCTCTCTCTCTTTTTTTTTTTTTTTTTTTTTTTGGTACTGAGGATCGAACCCAGGATCATTCTACCTCCAAGCTCCACCTGCAGCCCTTTTTACTTTTTCTATTAAAACAGGGCTTCACTAAGTTGCTGAAGGTCTCACTAATTTGCTGAGGCTGGCTGTGAACCTGTGAGCCTCCTGTCTCAGCCTCTCAGGTACTGGGATTACAGGCGTGCACCACCGCACCTGGCTCCAAGTACCATTTTTAAAAAGCGAGCGCTGCCACCAAAGCTGATATGACCATTTGACAGTCAGATGGAAGGGTTAGATGTCTAAGCTTGTCTCTGTACTTTTCCATGTCTTTGAAATATTTCATTAACCACGACAAAAAAAAAAAAATGGCGGGGGGGGGAGGTTAAGTATTTCTAAACTCTAGTTTGGGGTTTATAAATGGCCTCAAATACCAGTGTGCCTCACTTTCCACAATGGAGAGGGCCTTAAAATTATGTGTAAATCGAATCCCGTTTGCCCACCCAGTACATCTTAAAGCCGCTGATGCTCTATCTTCATTTCTGATTGATTTTCCCTGGCAGAGGCGCCAAATTCTTTGCTTTAAGTGTCAGGCTCTCTCTGTCAAGTAGTTAATGACCTATAAAGCACTTAAAATGTACTGGAGGAGATGCTATTTGGAGGCACCCCGCTGTGTATCCTCTCCTATTGTCAGTAATCACCCCTCATTTATTTGCTCTTATTGGTTTAGAATTTGCTATCAGGTTTCCGTAAAGCTGAGCCCACCAGAAAGGGTCCAATTCTACAGGCGGCCCAGATGGGTGGGTGCTGGGGTTGGCATCTAGGGGTGGCAACAGCATGTGTGGCCTCTTAAGAGCTCTTCAGTTTGGGTCACCAAACTGGTCACCTCCTGACCGCTTGTCCCCCTGCTCTGCCTGTCACCAGCTGAGTGACCTCGGGCATTTACTGCCCCTCTCCAAGCCTCAGTTTCCTTATTTGCGATGCCCCGGAGCTGGTGCCTGCTTTTGGGCAACTGCAGGGGGACCCCAGCTTGGAGAGGTCAGTGCTGGGAGCAAGAGAAAAGGCTCAGGGTCAGGATGCAGATGGAGGCTACAGCAGAGACAGGCCCCAGCGTCAGGATTGAGCAGAAGTATCGCCAAGGGTGAGCCACTGACCAGGGGCTGAGGAGAGCCCTCCAGAGAAGACAGCTGACTATGTGACCCAGAAGGGAAAGCATGTTAATTTTCTGTGGCTCCTGTAACCAATTACACAAACATGGTGGCTTCAAACAATATACATCTGCCAGGCGTGGTGGCGCACGTCTGTAATCCCAGTACTTGGGAGGCTGAAACAGGAGGATCACAGGTTCGAGGTCAGCCTCAGCAACTTAGCAAGACCCTCAGCAACTTAGTAAGACCCTGTTTAAAAATAAAGAATAAAATAGGACGGGGGGTGTGTGGCTCAGAGGTAGAAGCCCCTGGGTTCAAACCCCAGTACTCAACAAACAACACATTTATTCTCTCACAGTTCTGCAGGCTGGAAATCCAAAACAGATGCTCAGGCAGAAACCTAGGTGTGCGCAGGACCACTCCTGAGGCTCTGAGGAGAAGCCGTTCGTGGCCCTTTCTTGCCCCTAGAGCTGCATTCCCTGGCTGGGCCCCTTCCTCCAATTTCAAACCCAGCCCCAGCCTCTTCAAATCGCAATCTCTGCCTCCAGCACCACCGTCTTCAGTCTGTAATCTCCCTGTATCCCTCTTAGAATAACCCAGGATAAGCTCCCCATCTCAGGAGTCTTAATCACACCTGCAAACTCCTTGCCGATAACAGTCACAGGTTCCAGGGATTAGGATTTGGGGCCACAGCTTGGGGGGCCACAGTCCACTGAACAAACTGGTTCAGATCACGGAACCTGAAGCCACTGCTGGGGCTCGAACCTGGGCCGCACCATCCAGCAGCTAGGTGGGCTGGGGCAAGTCGCCACATCCCTCTGAGCCTCGGTTTCCTCACCCATAAAATGGGATCAGTGCTTGACAAGAAGCCAGCAGACATTTAACTAGCAGGCGGAGGAGCTTCCTGTGCAGAGCCTGGGTGTTGAGGGAGCCCCCTGAGGGCCCTCCGTGGAAGGGAGGGAGGGAGGGAGGGCGGGAGAGGGGGCAGGGCCGGCTGGAGCGGGCCAGGTCCTAGGGAAGCATGTGTGAGCATGCGTGCAGGCGTGGACTCTGTCCTGGGGGTAGTGAACAGGGGCACAGATAGTGTTTGGACAGGTTGGCATTTTGTTTTTGTGTTGTTTTATTGAATCTAATTCACATATCATAAAATTCGTTCTCTTAAGCGTCCAATTCAGTGGTTCCCAGCATAGTCATAAGGTTGTGCAATTCTCACCACCATCAATTCCAAAACATTTTTTCCTTTTCTTTTTTCCAGTACTGGGGATTGAACCCAGGGGCGTTCTACCTCCGAGCTACACCCCCAGCCCTATTTTTTATTCTTTATTTTGAAACAGGGTCTCACTAAGTTGTGGAGGGCCTAAGCAGCTGAAGCTGGCCGCGAACCTGTGATCCTCCTGTCTCAGCCTCCCAAGTACTGGGATTACAAGCGTGCGCCACCATGCTCGGCTCAAAACATTTTCATTACCCCATAAAGAAGCCCCGGACCATCAGGAGTTCCCTAAAGCAGGGCAGTGTGGGATGGAGCGTCCTAAAGGCCTCTGCAGTCCTAAACCCAGAAAGAAGACAGGGGTGGCTGGGATGGGGAGGGGTAGTAATGCAGACTCAGGGGTCAGACCACCCTGGGGAAAACTCCCTCCTCGGCCCCTCCCAGCTTCCTCCCTTTCCTGGGAAACAGGGATAACCCACTGCAGAGGACAGAGGGGAAGCTCAGGATCACTTTATTATTTTTAAATTTAATTTAATTAATTAATTAATTAATTTATTTATTTATTTATTTTTGTAGTACTGGGGATTGAACCCAGGGGCATTCTACCTCCAGGTTCCATCCCCAGCCCTATTTTTTATTCTTTATTTTGAAACAGGGTCTCACTAAGTTGCGGAGGGCCTCACTAAGTAGCTGAGGCTGGCCAAGAACCCGGATCCTCCAGTCTCAGCCTCCCAAGTACTGGGATTACAAGCGCGTGCCACCACGCCCCAGCTCATTTTATTTATTTTTTGGTTCCAGGGATAGAACACAGGGGTGTTCTACCTCTGAGCTACACCCCCAGCCCTATTTTATTTTTTATTTTGAGACAGGTTCTAAGTGTAGAGGGCCTCCCTAAGTTGCTGAGGCTGGCTGTGAACCTGTGATCCTCCTGTCTCAGCTTCCCAAGTACTAGGATTACAAGCGTGCACCACCACACCTGGCCTCAGGCTCACTTTATATCACCTGGGTCTGGCCATGTGGCCCCAGAGCATGCTCTCCCCCCCGGAGGCCGTGCACACTTGTCCTGGCTCCATTCCCATGCATGGCACATCAGGGTCCCCACCCACGGGAGGCAGGAGGCTGTGGCTGCTGCAGGAAGGTGGGGGCATTCGAGGTCGAGTCCCATCCAGACACTCAGGGGTGGCTGCGACCCAGCCTGAACAAGATGGACCCCAGAGGGGCTTCTCCAGCACTCCCACCCTCTGCCCCTGGCTGGGCTCAGTCCTGCTAGTTACTTGGAGGATCTCAGGCCCCAAATGGTCGGGGTGTCTGGCCTCGCCTAGAGAAGCTGAGACAGGAGGGGAGGCCATCTGGTGAGGCGAGAGAGCACTGTCAGGACATTGCTGAGTCCGCAGAGACATCCCCTGGCGGTGACAGGGGCTTCTGGGATCAATTAGCAGAACCACCCAACAGGGCTGGCCCCAGCGCAGGCTGCAGGCGCGTGTCATAGGAGCCTCTCCAGACTTGGCAGCAGGAGTTGGGGGAGCTGCGGCCTTTCCCGCTGCCTGGGCCTCACCTCCCACGGCTTGGCCCAGAGCCTCCCCTCCCCGGCAGGCAGGAGGCAGGCAGGAGGGTGCTGTCCTTCCAGAACCTGCACTCCATGGCCTTTCCTGTCCTGGTGTTGTGGATGTAGCAGCCTGTCTCTCAACGGTCACGTATGTAAAAGGGGGCACATGCTAATTAAAGATCACTTCCTGGAAATTGAGAAAATATATATATCATTCTCCCTCTTCAGCAAGAATAGACACTGAAGGGCCACCAAAGGAAAGGATTAATATATTTATTTGGTGAAACTGGGGATTGAACCCAGAGGCATTCTACCTCTGAGAAACACCCCCAGCCTATTTTATTTTTTAATTTGAAACAGGGCTGAGGGCCTTGCGAAACTGCTGAGGCTAGCTTCAAACCTGGGATCCTCCTGACTCAGCCACCCAAAGACTGGGATTACAGGTGTGCACCACCATGCCCAGCTTCATTTATTCTTTAAACAAACGGCTCTTCAGAACCGGGCATGGTGCCACATGCTTGTAATTCCAGTACTCGGGAGGCTGAGACAAGAGGATCACGGGTTCGAGACCAGCCTCAGTAACTTAGGCCTTCTGCAACTTAGACCCTGTCTCAAAATAAAAAAATAAAATAGGAAAATAGGGCTGGGGGTGTATCTCAGAGGTAGAACACACCTCTGTGTTCAATCCCCAGCACCCCCCACAAAATGGCTCTTGAGCCCTGACTATGATCACGCACAGACAAAGACAGACAAATAGGTGTTCTCTCTGTTGGGGAAGCTCGGGGCCTCCTGGGGGAGTTGGATATGTGGGGACCGATTCAGTGTGAGGTGATGAGAGGAACAGACTTGGTGGGGAGGGTGGCTTGTGGAGGCTTCACGGAGGTGGCATCTGAGCAGCAGTCGCTCAGGCAAAGAACGGGGTGAAGGGCCTTGGGGCGGAGAGAACAGGAGGAGCACAGGTTCAGAGGTGGGGAGCCAGGCATCTTGGGGAGCAGCCACTATGGATGAGGCTTGGGTCAGAAATGAACTGGTGGAGCTGGGCACAGTGGTGCACACCTGTAATCCCAATACTTGGGAGGCTGAGATAGGAGGATTGCAGGTTCAAGGTCAGCCTCAATTTAGCAAGACCGTGTTTCTTTTTTTTTTTTTTTTGCGGTACCAGAGATTGAACCCAGGGGTGCCCCCTGGGGAATGGGGATGGGGCAGGCAAGGGGAAGACAGAGAAAAAGCCAGCACTCCTCTGCCCCTCAAGTCCACAAAATGGTCAAGTCGAATCAGACATAGCCACTTGCAAAGCGAGTTTTCAGGGAACGAGAGGGCTGCGGAGGCAGAGCGATGCCCATTACAGCAGCGTTACCCCGGATTGGAAGGAAGGCTTCTCAGAGGTGCTTGCACCCCCAGGTGTTGCTCTGCCTGGGAATGTCCAGGGAGACCTGGGATCCGAACCACCAGGAGGCAAGAGGACCCCTCCCCCACGCCACACACGTTTGTTTGAGAAATGGATATGAGCTTTGTGAGGATGACGGGCCATCTCAAGGAAATCTGTTCTTCCATGGCTTCCCCAGCCCTGGGCAGCAAGTCCCACCATGGCTCTTTCTGCCCCCACTCATCGTGCCATCCCCTCCCCGACCCATGGAGTCCGTCGAGCTGCACACATTTGGAGCCAGCCTGGGTTTGGCTCTTTCTAGGCTGTGTGATCTTTCTCCAATCAGCTTCTCTGAACTGCAGTTTCTGCTTTGGTACATTGGGGATACCAGCCCCCACTTTGCAGGACTGTTTTGAGGATTCAATGAGATAGTGTAGGTAAAGAGTCCAAGGAAGGGAGCCAGGCGTGGTAGCGCATGTTTGTAATCCCAGTACTTGGGAGGCTGAAAGAGGAGGATTGCAGGTTCGAGGACAGCCTCAGCTACTTACTAAGGCTCTCTACAACTTAGTGAGACCCTGTTTCAAAATAAAAAATAAAATAGGGCTGGGGGTGTAGCTCGGAGGTAGGACGCCCCTGGGTTCAATCCCCAGTGCCACACACACACACACACACACACACACACACACCAGTGCCACACACACACACACACACACACACACACATGCGCGCACACACACAAAAGAGTCCAAGGAAGGAAACCCAGTCCAATCTCTGTGCCTGATGCTGGGGCAATGTCTGTTGGAACAGTAGATGTCCACCCTGGAGCCCAGGAAATGCCTTCTCATCATTTCCAGTGGAGAAAGTTTCCTTGATGTGTCCAAGGAAGCGCACACAAGGATGTTCCCTACAGAACCATATGTGAGGTTGAAAAATCGTCAGCAACTGAAGAGGCCATTGGTAGGGGCTGATTAAATCAGGATCCATCCGTCCTGCGAATCCTCTGCTGTAATTAGAGTCTGGCAGCTCCTACATGCTGGCTCGGGCAGATCCCCACCACGTGGGGCTGCGCGAACAAAGCCAACGAAAACACCACCTACGGACTGACTCCGCTCAAGCGCTTCAGAACCCCCCACAAATCCCCTAGGTTTTGTATGTTCGCATATGTGTGCACAGATGCAATAAAAACAGTGAAGAATGCTGGCGGGGTGGCTGTCATCTCAGCAACCTGGGAGCCTGAGGCAGGAGGATCACAAGTATGAGGCCAGCCTGGACAACTTCGGGAGACCCTGTCTCAAAATAAAATTTAAAAAGGGCTGGAGGTTTCGCTCGGTGGTAGAGGACTTGCCTAGGATGTGCGAGGCCCTAGGTTTGATCCCCAGCACTGCACAGAAAACAAAATAAAGCGGGGTGCAGTGGTGAACGCCTACAATCCCAGTACTTGGGAGGCTGAGACAGGAGGATCACAGCTTTGAGGCCAGCTTCAGCAACTTAGTGAGACCCTGTTTCAAAAGAAAAACATTTTTTAAAAGGCTGGGGTGAGCCGGGTGTGGTGGTGCACGCTTTTAATCCCAGTACTTGGGAGGCTGAGACCGGAGGATCTGGGTTCGCCGCCAGCCTAAGTTACTTAGTGAGGCCCTCCGCAACTTAGTGAGACCCTGTTTCAAAATAAAGGATAAAAAAATAGGGCTGGGGGTATATCTCGGAGATAGAATACCCCTGGGTTCAATCCCCAGTACCAAAAAAAAAAAAAAAAAAAGGTTGGGGTGTAGCTCGGAAGTAGAATGCCCGAGTTCAGTCCCCAGTACCAAAAAAAAACAAGCAAAGAAGAAAACACTCCCACCTGACCTGGTGGTGCTCTGGGGAGGGGACTGTGATGGAGACAGGGACATGGCAGATGCATACGAAGGGACTGCACCTCGCTGTAGTTGAAATGCTTTACCACAGCATGTGTCATCGGCTTGGCCACATACCCCAGAACGCACGCAAATGCGAAGCACAGAGAGCAGGGCCTGACCCAGGCTCAGTCAAGGCTCAGAGACCAACATCGTGACCACAGCTCAAGGGAGGAGCGAGGAAGGAGGGCGTCCCAGAGCCTCACGTGGATGTCCCCAATGCTGAAGTCCGGCTCCAGGGATGGCAATGGCCCTCGAGTGGACAAATGAGACATCCTCTGGCATCCAGGAGGGACTTACACTGCTTAGCCTGGCTGGGCCAAGGCAATGGCCCACCTTTCCTGGAGGAGCTGTCTGCCAAGAAAACTATTGAACTACATAAAAATCCATCCCTGAAATCCCAGAGGCATCCTTAGAATGGAGCGTGGCCTTTAAATTAGATGGGGAGGGAAAAAAAAAAAAGGCAGGTTTTGCCTGTAACTTGATTTCAGGTTAGTGAGGGCTGGTGGCCGGGGCGGTGGCTGCCCCTGGCTGAGGCCACCCGCTAAAGTCCTGCGATATTGGCTGTGAAGGAACCCCAGCCCCGCGGAGGATCGGTGTAATAGGCCCAGGTTCCCATGGAAACTCAGCTGCACAGAATCCTCTGGCAATTTTTGCTGAGGAGGGGCCACAGCTCCCGCACCCACTTCAAGTTCCTGGGCTCCGTTTCCAGGGACGATTTTCTCACGCAAGCGCTGGGAGGAGCAGGAGCTGAAGTGGGGGGGAACGCTCTGGAGGGCGGACAGGGAGTCAATTTCTAGCCACTTATCACCCCCGGGAGAGGCCAAGGGTGGGAGCCTGCGGGTGTCAGAAGTGGTTGAAAAGTCTCTGATGCGCTCAGGCTCTGAAGAGGCTGGCAGGTGGCAAGACCTCAGGAGGGCGGGCTGGGCCAGGAGAGAGGGCGGGAAATCCTGCAGGGGCAGGGATGGGCCAGGCAGAGGGAAGCATCACTAAGACTCTGAGCCACAAGCCAGATGTGGTGGTGCACACCGGTAATCCCAGTACTTGGGAGGCTGAGACAGGAGGATCACAGGTTCAAGGTCAGCCTTAGCAACTTAGCAAGACCCTGTTTCAAAATAAAAAATAAGCCGGGTGTGGTGGCGCATGCTTGTAATCCCAGTACTTGGGAGGCTGAGACTGGAGGATCCGGGTTCACGGCCAGCCTCAGCTACTTAGTGAGGCCCTCCGCGACTTAGTGAGACCCGGTTTCAAAATAAAGAATAAAAAATAGGGCTGGGGGTGGAGCTCGGAGGTAAAATGCTCCTGGGTTCAATCCCCGGTACCACAAAAATAAATAAATAAATTAATTAATTAATTAAAATAAAAAATAACACAGGGCTGGGGGTGTAGCTCAGAGGTAGAATGCCCCTGGGTTCAATCCCTAGTATCACAAAAGAAGGAAAAATAAAAAGACCCTGAGCTACAGGCTGCCCTTCTATGTGGGGGCTCTGGGGCAGGGCCCTGCAGGGGCTGCCTGGGGCTTCTCCTACCCATCCCTAAGCCCTGACCACACCCAAGGATCCCCTTCATCTGCTCCACTCTGTACCCGCCTCACGCACCCTCCTAGTTCTCTTAGCTTCTCCCCTTCTAGGGACCCCCTCCTGGGCCCAGAACTCCCTCTTCTCCCCTCTCTGTTCCCCTTGCCCCCCCAACTCTAGGCAGCTCCAACCTGTCTCCTGAGCAGGCTGCTTCTCTGTGAGCCTGGCGCGCCCCTCCTGGGGAGGCCTGCCCCTCCCATAGCAAACACCCTCCCCACTGCCCGACCCCAGCAGCAGCTTCCCTGAAGGATGAATCTGGAAGGAAATGCACGCCTGCTGAGCCCCTCTGTGAGCCGGGGAGTCCTCATCTGTCCCCTCTGAGGCACACTGAGCAGTCTTGACTGTCACTGGAAGCCGAGGCTCCAGCAACCGCGGAGCACAAATTCACATCGCTGCTGGGATCCGAGAGAGGCCCGGGGGCCGCCCCGCCTCTCCAGGGCAGCTCTCCATTCGCAGCCCTCTCAGTCCCCTCTGTCCCTCCCTGTCCCTCATTGCACCTCTCATCCCGGCACCAGCTTGTCTTTGCAGGCTCGAAGTCCTGGGAGTTGGGGGTCAGATCTGAGTCTTCTTAGATGCCCGCCAAGAGCCCAGAACATTCTTTCCCACCTTGCCCTGTGCTGAAGCCCTTCTTAGGGTCCCGCCCTTCACCTTGCACCTTCCTCCTTCTCCTCCTCCTCCTCCTCCTCCTGTCCCTCCCTACTTCTCTCCTCACTCACTGGGGACCTTGGCACTCACGACCCTCCCACCCTGCCCCAAACCAGGCTTGGCCACCAATCTAGGAAAGTCTGTGGTCAGTCCTTGAGGGTCTCAGGCCACAGGAGGAGCTGAGATTTTATTCCAAATGAAGTGGGAATCACGGATGGTTTGGAGCAGAGGAGGGACAAGATTCAAAGTAGGTTTTATCAGGGTCCCTCGGCCGCTTTGTGAGAAGAGACCATGGGGGAAGGACAGCTGCAGGGAGCCAGTGTGCCCTGGGCCAGGACACGCTGGGAAGTCCCCACAGGAAGCCCAGGTGCGCAGGGGCCTCTCCTCAGTCCTGTGACCCCACTAGGAGATCAGCCACTGGCTGGCTGTCCTGTGGGCCTGGGAAGGCCTGGGGCCTTCTGGAGGTCAATCTGTGCCCACGCCACCCCAGCCTTCCGGTCCCTTCATGGGGGCCTGGCCTGCAGAGCAGGAGGCGCTGCCTGAGGGCTGGTGGCCCACTCTGCTTGGGGGCCAGGGTTGGGGCCCACAGCTTGAGTCCCCCACCCTACCTGGGCATGTTTGGGCCCTGGTATGGGGGCATCCCAGGAATGTTTGGAGCACCCCGGGGTGGAGGAAGGAGAGAATGACCTGTCCAGTTCACAGACCAAACAGTGGGAATGCCAAGGGAGGGGTGGAGGGAGCAAAGCCTGACAGCCGACCCACGAGGACCGAGCCCCCGACCGCCTGGGAAAGCATTTGGTGCCCGTCACATTGCAGGGCTGCCTCTGGGAACATGAGGAGTCCCCTGAGCACTGGGAGGAGCAGAGGGGCTCTGGGCCAGGCACTGGGGGACACTGCAACCCAGAGGCCCCTCTGCCCATCCAGAAGGCTGGCACCAAGCCACAGAGCTGGGCCACCGTGGGGAAGAGTGGCACCAGGCAGCTAGGATGGGCACTGGGTTCCTTCTGGCCTTGACCCACAAGGGGCTGTGGATGGGGCTGAAAGCTGGGGAAGTCAGAGGAGGAGAGCCCTATGAAGCCACAGGTGGCGGGGTCCACACAGAGGGGACTTTGGGGGACCAGGGCATAAGGAGGAGCAGATGGGGTCCTGATGTGGAGAGGCCTGAGGGGCAGAGGGTGACGGGCAAGTGGCACAGGCGCTGCAGAGGGCCAGGCCTCTGGGAGGCAACCTAACACATGCCAGAATCTTCCTTCTCACCACCATGTCTGGACCCTCCCTGCTCCAGGCCCCCATCTGACGGCCACCACTTCCTACGTCCTTGGCCTCCATATCCATCCCTGAGCCCCCTCCAGCCTCTGTGTGGCTGGCCATTCTTGCCCACCCCCCTCCGATGCCAGCCTCCTGCCCTCCCTGGCACGGCTGTCTCATGCCTTTGGACTAGTCGGGCAGGTGGGGCGTCTACACAGCCACCCCGCTGCTCACCCACCCTCCCTGCTCAGGAGCAGCACAACAGGGGCCCTCGCTGTGTTCTGGGGGTTCATGGTCTGCCCGCGGACCACGAGGCAGGATGGCTCTGTGGGGTGGAGATCCGGGAAAAGGGTGGTGTCCAAGCCAGGTCTGAAGGACTGAGAAACACTTTGCCAGCTGGGCCAGGGAAGGAACAGCCCTCCTGGCAGAAGGAAGAGCCCCGGGTGGGGTGCAGAAGGGGAGGAGCGGGGAGGCCGAGGCAGGGAGGGCCGGGAACGTGAAGGTGAGGTGATGGGGCGGCCTTGGGGCCTACTCCTGGTTCAGGTCAAGTCCTTTCACAGGGGGGGCCCCCCCAGCACAAAACCCACGGCTGGTAGAGCTCCTCTTAGAGATTTTCATAGACCAGGTTAAATTCGCCCTCGTCTTCAAACCCGGGTCCTTTCTCCTGGGAAAGAAAGAATGTGGGGGGAAAGGGAGGAGGAGGAGGAGAAGGTGGGGGAAGAAGAAGGTAGAAGAGGAGGTGGGGGGAGAAGAAGGAGGAGGAGGAGGAAGAGGAGGAGTAGGAGAAGAAGGAAAAGAAGAGGAGGACGAGGGAGGAGGGGGGAGGTGAGGGAAAGAGGAGGAGGAAAGGAAGAAGGGGAGGAGGAGAAAGAAAGAAGGAAGAAAACAAGGAAAGAGAAGGAAGGAAAGAAAGAAAGGGAAAAATTAGGTAGGATAAGAATGACTTGCGCTAACTTAATTTTAGTCAGAGGCAGGTAGATTGCTTCCTGTGGGGCTTTGGCAGGGGGTCCTGCCCTCTGTCCCCAAGTCCACTCTGCCAGGCTCTCCCGCACGCTGCCCCACCCCGTCCCCTGCCCTCCAGCTTCACCTGCCCCCCTTGCCTGCCTTGGGGCTTCCCTCCTCCACACAGTTTCCTCCTACTCCCTGTAGGGCTCAGGTCCCAGGGAGCCCTCCCTGCCCCCAGCCCCAGCCAGCCCCTCCCTGGAGCCCACCCCTCACCACAGAGCTACAAATGTCTGTGTGTCCTTAGGGTCTGCCATCCTGTTCCTGCCTATCGAGGCCCCCAAAGGACAGGGATGTACCTCGTTCTCCCTCCCAGCACCCCAGGGCCTGACGTGAGGGTGGGCAGTGCCTGAGATGGCCCAGACATCCTTGGGAGTCCCAGAGTGGGAGGCCCTGCTTCCAGTCAGGGCCTGGTTCAGAGCGCCGAGAACAGAAGACTCAACGAGCAGTCCCAGCCTGGACCAGGATGGCCAATCCCAGCCCCTGCCCTCCCTGGCGGCTGCTCCAAGGTGGCCATGGCCACCCACCTTGTAGGGCACCTACACCAACTTAACAACAGTTTTCAGTGTTCAAAGCTCTGGTGCAGATGTTTCTCTTTTGAATTCTGGGGCAGGTGGTATTGTGGGCAAACATCACTCACCCACTTTACAGAGGAGCACACTGAGGCTTAAGAGAGAGAGCCTGAGGCCCTGTCATGATAATAACAGAAACCCGGCCAGGCCAGCCCACGCGGGCACAGGCTCAGACTCTCAACCCACACTAGCCAGCCCCAGCCTGCAGACATCGGGTGCCTAGCGCTCCCCACCTGACTGGCCAATGTGGACACTGCACTGTGCCCACCAGTGGTAGTTCTAAGGGCGTGGTGCCCGCTGGGTCCTGGGCAGCCCTCTGAGCACAAGTCTATCCTCACAGCAATTCTGTGAGGCAGGGACTGTTTGGGCTCTTCCCTCTATAGCAGGAGACTCAGACACAGAGAAGACAGGTGCCTCGGCCAGGGCTGCAGGAGTTCAAACCCACCAGGCCTCCTCACTCCTGTGCCCACTGCCTTGGGAGAGGGCTGGGATTCAACATCAGGGGGCTCACCCCTGTGTTCCATTTAACCCTCATTGTGCAGAGGAGAGGGTCGGGGGAAACAAGAGGAGGGGCCAGGCTTGGTGTTCCCAGGCCGGGGACTTGCCGCCAGCCCCTGCATACCTGGGAGGGAGGGCTCTGGGCCAAGGGTGAGTTGCCAGCCTCGCTCTCGATGCAGGCATAGACCTCCGTTTCCCGGCGCTGTAGGGCCTGCAAGGACAGGGTGCCAGGGTCAGAGGCAGGTGCAGAGGGGCCCGGGTCCCAGCGGCCAGCCTCCCTGCCTGGTACTCATTCCCCTGTGCTGTGGGAGCCCAGGGGAGGGCAGAGCCCCCAGGTCGTCACCATGCTGAGTGTGGGCACATTGCCATACGTTTGTACCTGCTGGTCTTTGTCTCAGGGTCACCTCGCCCCCTTTCCTGCTTGTATAGGCCGACTCCTCCCTGCCACCTCTCTCAAGAACCCTCAGCGGAGCCTTGTGCTCAGCCGGGACTTCTGCTCTGTGGGCTGTCTGACTTCTGCTCGGCTGGCAAGAGGAAGGGCCCAGGCCCAGTCCCACCATCCTGCCTGTCCTTCAGCTCTCCAGAGCCTGGCAGCCAGCAGCCCTGCATGACACCCATGGCCATGCTCCACACCTGCCCGTGTTGCCCTCATTCCTGGTTCAAAGCCCCTATGAGGGTCCCGCCACCCATCTACGCCCTCAAGGTCTCCCCGACCCGCCACCTATCCTGGGCTCGTGAATGACCTGGGCATTCACTGGGGTCGCATTCCTCATCTGTCAAGCCTGTGTCCTGCTGGGGAGGGGGGTCTCCAAGCCCTGCCCTGGCTCTCAGTGTACCCCTCCCCCGACCCGTCATGTCATATCATTTCCCTTCCCTTCCTTCCTTCCTTCATTTCTCTTTCTCTTTCTCTTTCTCTTTCTTTTCTTTCTCTTTCTTTATTTCTTCCTTCTTTCTCCCCCAGCCCTTTTTATTTTTTACTTTGAAACAGGGTCTCTCTAGGTTGCTGAGAGTTTCGCTAAGTTGCTGAGGCTGGTCTCAAACCTATGATCCTCCTGTCTCAGCCTCCTGAGTACTGGGATGCCAGGCGTGTGCCACCACACCAGGCTGTCATTGCCCCTTCAAAAGAAACTTTAGTCACCTTTCCCAGCCACCTGGGCTCCAAACATTCCCCTTTGGAAATCCAAGCTCCCATACCCCACTCTGACCACAGCTCCACGCAGCCCCGGCCTCCCCCAGGCAAGCTGGGTGGGTGGTGAGCTCCACTGGGGACAGTGTGGTGCCTTGCACGGGGTCACGTCTGAGGGCTGCTCCCCACAGCCTCCCACGCGACTGGGAGCCCCTCGAGGGCAGGGACTGGGTCTGGCTTGTCCCAGAGCCACTCTCACCTCGGGCCAGCCTCAAGAGGTCTGAGCAGAGACCTCAAGAAGGTAAAAAGAACCAGGGCTTTGAAATTAGGTGAGACTAGGTTCAACTCTTGGCTCTAATATCTGCCAGCCATGGCGAAACCCTGAAATCTCCCTGTGCCTCCATTTCCCCATCTATAAAATGGGGGATAGTTAGATCTATCTTGCAGGTTCAATGCAGGATTAAATGAGATAATGTACATAAAGGGTCCTGCAGAGTCAGGCAAATTGTGGGTGTTTGATAAGCAGCTGTTGAATGTCATCAAGGAAGACATCATGCTCCCCCCTCCCTCTGAAATCCCATCCTGGACCCATCCTCAGACCCCACTGGGCTCCCCAGAAGAGCCTACCAACAGCCTGAGCGAGAGGCAGAAGCCTTCCCTTCCCTGAGTGTGTGTGTCATATGGATGCCGGCTGGTTGCCAAGGAGGCGGTTTCCCTGGCAACAGTCAAGCAGGGGTTGCTGAGGCAGGCTGGAGAGACAGGTGGTGCTCAGAGGCAGGAGGAGGGCAGGAGGCGGGAGGGGAGGAGGAGGGAGGCGCTGAGAGGCAGCCGGGCTTGAAAACCCGTGTAATAAACCATTTGGCGCTTGGGAGATCCTCACTCCAAGGGCATCAGACACAGGGATGTGGGGTTCCCTTGGGGTCCTGCTCAAAGGGTCTCTGAGCCAGAAGGAGGGTAGGTCTCAGGAGAGGGGCTTCTAACCTGACTCCTTCCCAAGGAGGAGGAGTCCTATCCCCAGGGGAAGGAAACTTCCCAGGCCTTCTCTGACCCAGGCGGGTCTTTGTGCTTGCCCAGAGCACTAGCTGCCCCTAGCACACAGATGAGACGGCCTCAGCTGCCCTGGGCGCCCCGCCCCCTGTCCGCCCAGACCCCATCTCTCTGAGATCTGACAGATCTGACAGCCCCTCCGGGCTGGATGTTTCTTACAGAGGGAAAGAGGGAAACAGCCTCCTTGAGCTTCTCAGCTGGGAGGTAGATCTGGGGTCTCACAGGTGGTTTCCTCTGCCTCTCATATGGGCTTCCTAAAGAGGCTGGGGCTCTGAGAGCCAGAGAAGAGCCCTCAGCCATGGGTCCCGCAGGCCTCGCTCCCACGTGGTGGGCTGGTGGACGCTGTGTGCTGGGCAGGGCAGGAGCCTGCAGGGCTGAGGGCAGGGCAGGCTGCTGAGATGGCCACCACTTAGCAGCTGTGGAGTGAGCCTGTGACAAGTCCTGACCTGCAGGGCTGCATTTGCATTCAGGGTGTGACCTGCAGGAGCAGGCTGTGAAATGCAGGGTGGCGCCTGTCAACGGGACAGGCTGCCCTCTGAGCCTCCCAGCCAGCCCCTCCTGGCCTACAGTGGGGACACCTCCCACCTGTGTCCTGCTGGGAGGATGCTGGCCTCTCAGTGGGTTGCCTGTGGGGCCATGCTGGGTTGGGTGAGCTATGCTGGGCTGTGCTGGGCTGGGTCAGGACCGTCCTGGACTGTGAAGTGCTGTGCTCTGGGCTGCACTGGGCTGGGCTGCGCTGGGCTGCGCTGGGCTGGGCTGGGCTGGGCTGCGCTGGGCTGCGCTGGGCTGCGCTGGGCTGCGCTGGGCTGTGCTGGGCTGCGCTGGGCTGCACTGGGCAGTGGTTGTTTGTCTGAGACTCAGGTCCTACAGGCCCTTTTGTCTCCTGCTGCCCAGTGGGTAATGGTGCTGAAATCAGCATGGCCACAGGCCAGGCAGGGCATGAAGTCAGTGCCAAGGCCATCCTCCAACAGGCTGGGGCAGGGCAAAGTCAGCGGACCTGGGCATCGGCAGTCCTGGCATTGGGGGCCCTGGGTGGGATCTGGGGGTGCTGCTTAGAAAGGAGCAGTACTCCGGAGAAAGAGCACCTGGCCCCAGGCCAAGGGCCACTGAGTGCCGAGGTGGGGCTGGGGAAGGGTTTCCAACGCTGCCTCAGGGTTGTGTAAGAAAGCTCCCTTTAGTCGGGCACATGCTTGTAATACCAGTACTTGGGAGGCTGAGACAGGAGGATTGCAAGTTCAAGGCCAGCCTCAGTTACTTAGTGAGGCCCTTAGCAACTTGGTAAGACCCTGTTTCAAAATAAAGAATAAAAAATAGGGCTGGGGGTGTAGCTCAGAGGTAGAATGCCCCTGGGTTCAATCCCTAGTACCGCAAAAAAAAAAAAAAAAGAAAGAAAAAGAAAGCTGAAAGCTCCCTTCCGCTGCAGGGAGAAGGAAGAGGAACTGGAAGCTGAGAGCGAGAATGGGGACACAGGAAGCTGGGTGTGGTGACACACACCATCCCAAGTACTTGGGAGGCTGAGACAGGAGGATCACAGGTTTGAGGACAGCCTCAGCAATGTATGAGACTCTCAGCAACTTAGTGAGACCCTGTTTCAAAAGAAAAAATAAAAAGAGCTGGGGGTGTAGCTCGGAGGTAGAATGCCCCTGGGTTCAATCCCCAGTACCACATACACACAAAAAGGATGAGTACCCAGGGCCGGGTGGAGACTGGGCGCAGAGCAGGGCTGGGTGTCTGGATGCTGCTGAGAGAGAGTGTGAACCACAGCGCTGATGCCCCATGCTCGCCACGTGTGTCCCCCTGCCCTGCAGCAGGCCCCATGGGACCCGGGACACCCCGAAAGGTAAGAGCAGTCTTCTGAGCACCTACTGTGTGCTCGGCACTGACTGGGGTGGCTGTGGGCTCCAGACAGATGATAATCACCTAAGCAAGCAGATGGTAGCCATGAAGGTTGTGGAGAGACTGAGACAATGGGGAGGTTGAATGGGAGAGAGGAGTGGGGAGACCACCATTGTGTGTGTGTGTGTGTGTGTGTGTGTGTGTGTGTGTGTGT
>PVJS01039698.1:0-18780 GCA_004027185.1 Glis glis | reverse complement strand
CACACACACACACACACACACACACACACACACACAATTATGATAGGAAAAAGAGTTTCAAGCGAAGTTTTTCATTTACCTAATGACTTAAGAGGCTTCTCAGCTTTGACCAGCTCCAGGATGTCTAGTATGTCAGTGGTCTCTCCCTCCAGGGACTGTAGCAAGTCAAACAGGCACTGAGCCGACACACCTTTGCTGGATCCATTATTGGCAGCGTCCTGTATAAAGAACAACAATTTTATTTTATTGATGCCCACCAAAGTACTAACATGGTTGACCAGGAATTAAAACTTCATCAACAGTGTCACCAATAAGAATGACATCTATTTGGAATTCAACTTACATCATTTTGTGTGTGACAATGCTGGTGCATGAATTTGTAGTGGTACACAGGAGTTTTAGGGTATCTATTAAATGCTAATTTAGTGATATTTATGGAAACTCATAAAAATACAGCAATCTATGAACTGCTAGAAAAGTTCATTCCAATGGCTCCTGTGGTATAAGATGGTAGAACTAAGGAATTTCCATAAATTTTTTGAATGCCTTAAGTATTTAACCAATTTCAACCAATTTCACAGGTCTCATTTAATAATGTGTCTCCAAAATAGAGATACTTGCCATTTAAAATCTATTTAAAATGGCTTTGATCCATTCATTAAAACAACAAATCCCTATTCAGTTCCAGGGAAAATTCTGTGCACTGAGGTTGTAGAAAACCCAAACCCAAACCCACACACAAAAACCAAACAACAATTAAACCCAAACAAACAAGCCAACATAAAAACAGACAACAGTCTTGTTCTCAGGGTGTTTATATTTTACTGGTGGCAGACACACATTAATGAAACAAACACAAAGTATAACATATGATATGGTGGTAAATGCTCTAAGGAAAATAAATAAATAAAACAAGGCAGTAGGCAGAGAGCAACAGAAAGAAATGAGAATTGGGAAATCTTTGTTTTATCATTTTCTGTTTTTCATCCTTTTTATGAATGAGCCCCCAAGCTGGAGAGCTGGTTTATTTACACCTTAGGGCTGAGATGGGGCCTGAAGAGAAATGTTGAAGAGAAATGATTTTCTTATTGAAAGAGAAATGACTTGGGAGGCTGAGACAGGAGGATGGCAGGTTCACGGCCAGTCTCAGCTACTTAGTGAGGCCTCCACAACTTAGCGAGACCCGTTTCAATATAAAGAATAAAAAATAAGGCTGGGGGTGTAGCTCAGAGGTAGAATGCCCCTGGGTTCAATCCCCAGTTCCAAAAAAAAAAAAAAAGAGAGAGAGAAATGATTTATGGTATTCATGATGTCTCATTGGTTTGAGAAAGGGAGTTAAGACACCCATACACAAACTGATGATGACCGGAACATGGATAAGGATAGAGCCTCAACTCATGACCTATAGCAACCTGCCCAGGAATCCAAGCTGTCTAAAACATACCTGCCAGGAAGTCAGCCTGATCTAAATTCCACTAACTCCTGTGGAAACCAAACAATAACCCCTCTAACGATTGACTTAAAATGGGTAGGACTTGATTAAAACGGACAGCTTTCCTAATTTTTGTCTCTGCTTCCCACCAGAGAAAGCCAAATACAAACCCTAACTAATCACATAAGATGCGCTGCTTCTAGTTAGCCCCACCGGCAGCTTCCCCAGGCCAACACCTTCCATTAGGCCTCCCTGAGCATCCTACCTTCCATTATTAACCGTCCCCACCCCTCTGCCTACTTTGGGGTCTCTGCCAAGACACAAGCTATGGTGGCATCTGAGTAAAGAACCTTGGCATCTTTCATGGGGTTGATCTTCATTTATTTCCGTAGCGCTTACTCACAGGAAACTCCAGGAGAGGGGCCACACTAGCAAACAGCTGCAGCACGAAGGGTTTCCGGTGTAGAATGTAGAACTGGTGGCAGGCAAACTCGATGGCTTGGCGCAACTGGGGGTTGCTTTCATAGTCAGAGTACACCTATGGAGGAACGCCACATGTTCAAAAAGTGCCTTTTAAAACTTACCAGAGTTGGGGAAACACTGAGAAAAGGTGGCTAATTTCATAAGGTGGTGGGAGTGTAAAATAGCATAACCTTTCTTGAGAGAAATTTGGTAATATACATATAAATCTAAATATACTTTTCCCCAGGAAGTTTATAAGTAGGAATTCATCTCAAGGAAAGAATTGGACAAATGTACAAAGATGTTTATCACAGGATGCCTGCTGCAACATTGTTTATAATAGTGGAAAATCTGAAACAACTTATTTGTAAGTGGTGATTGGTTAGGTGAATTACCGTGCACGCAAACAGTGCGGTAGGTATACTTGTTTAAGTAGGTGCTATAAAACTAAATATAGCTACAGGAAAAAAATGCTCATGATATTTTATTACATAAAAAAGTAGGTTAAAAACTTGAATATGTAATACGACTTTAAAAAAACTGTGTGTGTGTGTGTGTGTGTGTGTGTGTGTGTGTGCATGTGTATGAGCATGTATAGGAAATAGTGCCAGGATTTTCAAGAAGTATGAACAATTGTTTATCTGGGATGGAGGAGTGCGGTGACCACTATTTTCCATTTAAACTTTATCTTCTGAATTTTATAATGAGCATGACTGCTTTTGGTAATCAGTACAATAGTTATAAAAATAAAGAAGATTGCCACTATTTAAAAATGAGGCAGAGAATCCTATGATAATAAAGGTAACTTTCTTGCCCCACAGGTTAAGTAAATTCCATTTTACACAAGCATATATTACTTTCATAACTTTTATTTTATTTTATTTTATTTTATTTTATTTTTTGCGGTACTGGGGATTGAACCCAGGGGCGTTCTACCTCTGTGCTACACTCCCGGCCCTATTTTTTTTTATACTTTATTTTGAAACCGGGTCTCATGAAGTTGCGGAGGGCCTCACTAAGTAGAGAGAGAGAGAGAGAGAAAGAGAGAGAGCGCTGAGGCTGGCCGCCAACCTGGATCCTCCGGTCTCCGCCTCCCAAAGTACTGGGATTACAAGCGTGCACCACCACACCCAGCTCTTTTCATAACTGTTTTATTAAACAGTTATGTTTTATTAAAACTTTCCTAAAAATAGAGAACTAGGATCAGGCCCAGACCCTAATTGAATTTTATTCAGTACCCCTAAATGTAGGCAGATACGCGTTAGTCATAAGCACAGAAGCTGTTCCCACTACATTGACCTTCTCTAGCCCATCAAACCAAATTTAGTAGCAGTAGAAATATCTGTGCAGACAGAGGTCAGAAAATCTCTTTGCGAGACATCAGCTGAATGCTTGTCATACATTTGGTTCAATCCCAGTGGTTGTCTAACATCCTAGAGCATCAGAACCACCTGGAGGTCTTGATAAAAACACAGATTGCTGGGCCCTGACCCTGGAGTTTCTTATTCAGTAACTGAGACAGGGCCTGAGGAAGTGCATTTCTAACACATTCCCAGGTAACGCTGATCCTGCTGGTCCAGAGACCACATGCTGAGAACCACTGGCCCAGAAGAAATGGGAAAGCATATACCAGCTCTGAGGATCTTAGGATAGAATGGGATATTTTGCACACTCAAAAAAAAATTTTTTTTGGAGGGGTTTTATTTGGTGCTTTCTGTTATTATTGCAGAAGAAGATAACCCTGACATTAAAAAGTTTCAGTGCCGATCTTATTGGACTGCCAGATGGGAGCGGTTCCTGGGTTGCTTTTCTGGTTAGGAGAGGAGACTCCAGGCACCTGCAGCATGGTGGGGAGAATCCACTGGTAGCCGCTGAGAGAGAAGAGGTGGTTGAAGTGCACTGCAGTGTTGATGACGGTGGCGGCATACTGCCTGAGCAGGGCACTGTCTTCCGGGTGGAGGATCAGAGCCCCGTTAAACACGTTGAGGAAAAGCATGATCTCGTCTCCCCAGGGAAACTCGCTCGGCATGCCCAGGAACATCTCCTCCAGCAGCTGGATCCACAAGCTCTTCTGAAGTGTGTCAAGGCCAAACAGCTCCTTCCCAGCTGTGAGAACATGAAACGGCAGAGACAGGATTAGCCCCACACCAATCCTACCAGCTTGAGTAGTGATCAAACGAGAGGGGCCGCAGCTCTCTCCATTCGTTCCAGCTCTGGGCAGACAATGGCTGGAAGGCTTTGCAGCACCATGCTGCTGGCCTTGGTGGAACACTTCTAGTTGTCAAAGGACTTTCATCAGCACCTCTTTGATTTAACTCTGTGGGCAAGACAGGGCAAGCGCTGGCAGCATTTTGCTGCTAAATAAGCGGAAGCTTTGAGAAGAGCAAGCTATTCCAGTGAGGAAATGGCAGGGCTGGGGTTAGTGCTGAGTCTTCTAATCACTGTTCAAACCAGAGTTCTTCCCTCCACTGCTCTGTGCCATCTGCATGAGGACCTGAGGTATAGGGAAGCTGATTTAAGTAAATTGTGCCAAATGAATAATGGCAACAGAGCCATCTCCCAAAGTGGGTCTCTCTCTGTTTCTTTGTTTCTCTCAATTCAAGTATAATATAGAGTAAAATGCACAGATCTTAAATACAGAGTTCAGTGAGTTTTAAAATAGGCCCCCGTGTAACCCACACCCAATCAACATAGAGACAACTTTCATCTCCTCCAAAAATTCTTTCATGCCTTTTCCAGGAAATTAATTTCTTCCCCACCCAGAAGCAACCACGGTTCTGATTTCTGTCACCCTAGTTTTGTCTTCTTTTCAAAATATACTTTTATTAGTGCATTGCAATTATACATCATAGTGAGGTTCAAAGTGATACAAACAAACATGATTTGGTGCAATTCCTTCTGCATCCCACCCGCTCCCCACTCCTCCCTCCTGGTGCATGTCAGTGAGATTTGTAGCGATACTTACATACCACCCCACTCCCCCAATCCCCTTCCACTATTCTACTAGTCTCTCTCCTCTTCTATCTGAAGTCCCTTTTCTTTTCTATTTTCTCTCTAGCTTCCACATATGAGAGAAAACATATGACCTTTGACTTTCTGGGACTGGCTGATCTCACTAAGCACAATATTCTCTAGTTTAATCCATTTTTTCTTTTTTTGTGGCACTAGGGATTGAGTCTATGGGCATTCTACTTCCAAGCTATACCCCCAGCCCAATTTTATTTTTATTCTGAAACAGGGTCTCACTAGGTTAATGAGAATCTCACTACTTGTTGAGGCTGTCTTCGAACCTGCCATCTTCCTGTCTCAGCCTCCCAAGTACTGGGATTACAAGTGTGCGCTACCATGCCCGGCTTTTAGTCTTCTTTTGAACTTCACATACATGCCCATTTTTTTGCTTAGTCAGCAGCTCTCCTCCCGTCCCACCACCACCACGGCCACCACCACCACCACCACCACCACCACCACCACCACACCACTTCCTTTCCCTGCCTACGATTAGCTTGGAGCACTGATCTCCAAGTTTGGTACTTGGGAAGGCAGCCTCAGCATCACCTGGGAACTTGTTAGAAATGCAGGTTGGGGCTCCACCCTGGACCTCGGAGGTAGAGGGTGGGGCTCCGCAATCTGAGTTTTAACAAGTCCTCTGAGTGATTCTAACACAGACTCGGTTTTGAGATCCATAGACTTCCAGAACTGTCTGCTCATAAAGCTGCTGTCCCTGTGAGGACAAAGCAAGGGCGTGAGACAGTGCCCAGGAGAGGGAAGGCTCTGTCCTTGCTCGCTACCTTGAGGGTCACTGAAGAGTGAGAACTCGGCATCTATAGCACTCCGCGGGAAAGAGGGTAGCCGGAGCAGGTCTTCCTGGAGCATGGAGACGTGGGACTGCTTGTGGGCCGTGGGGATCTTCTGGGTTAGGGAGATGAGAAACAACACCCGCCCGACTTCCTCCAGCTTCCGAGTGAACACCTAGCAGGAAACAAAAGCAAGAGTGGAAGGAAGGAAAGCAGAATTAGGACCTTCAAAGCCGCAGAGGGCAGGAACTGGAGTAAAACGTTCAGTAACAAGTTGGGCTGATAAAATGAAAGAGGGGAAAGTGGAAAGAGGGAGAAGCATTTTTTTTCTTTACTACAAGTAGGCAGTCCTTAATTGACTCCCAGTTCCTGCTTCTCTCTGCCCCCCCAGGAGGAAGAGTTTCCCAGAAGGTTTGAAGGCTGGAGGAGCAGAAGGCTGCATTGTCCAGATCGCTCAAGTGTCACACAGAGCCTATGTGTTTGGATGTCATAATATGGAAGACCTTTCCCAACACTGAGCCAGCCAGTCATCATTTCATTGTTTCTACTATCTCCACTGGTGCCTTCTGCTTTTTCCTGGCAGTTCTGGGGTTGTCTCTTAAAAAAAAAAAAGACTGAAATGGTACCCAGGAAAAACCTATCTTGAGATAAAAGCTGATGGGCTCTTTGGCTCTGAGTTTCGATGGCACACACATGGCGCTCTTGGTCACTTCTCTCAGTTCCATTTCTCTTGGTGGTCAGTGGGCAGAGGGATGTGATTATGAAGTCAATAAGTAATAAGCAACTAGCTGTCGAGGGAACTTCTGAGCCCAAACCATAGGCCTCCATATTACCATCTCCCTGGGGAACTTCAGGGTCTTGAGATTCCAAGTTGAAATGTACACAGAGCAGGAGCCCCATTTTATGGCACACTTTTGAAATATGTTCTTAAACATGGTAAACACACATATAAACACACAAGTGAAGTGCCATTATTGATCATGCTTTTAATTATCTTCCATCAAATCAGAGGCTGGGATAACTTTGGTGAAATTGTTTTATAGATTGTTTATGTTTAAGATCTCTCATTTTGCCCAACACCTCACACCCTGCAATACGTTCGGTATTTTCTTTCTTTTAAAAGCAACTTCGGTAATTATTGGTAGCTTTTTTTTTTTTTTTGGTACTGGAAATTGAACCCAGGGGGCACTCTAGCTCTGAACTATACCTGCAGCCCTTTTCATTTTTTTATTTTGAAGCAGGGCCTTGCTAAGTTGCTAAGAGCATCACTAAGTTGCTGAAGCCAGCCTCAAACCTGCGATCTTCCTGTCTTAGCCTTCAAAGTACTGGGGTTATAGATGTGCACCACCACACCCAGCTTTGGTAGCTATTTAAAAAAATAAGTTGACTAATTCTATGCCATTTACATTCATCTTATGAAAATATTTTTGGATAGTTTGATGCCAAATTAGCTTCCTTGTAATACGCAGAGAAATTGAAATGATCAAGTATCATGGAATTCTTAAGGTATTTTAATAAAAATAAATATAATAATTAGATAATATTAAACTGTATCAATTTTAGAATGTGTACTAAGGTCATATTTTGAATGCAGAATGGTGACTTTTTCTTAAGTTCAAAGCCTGATTTAAGATTATAGATGTGGGCATTATTCTGATCTTCAATCTTAAACCTAAATACAATTATACTTCATTATGTCTCTTCCTGTTTTTACAAAAGTTATTAAAGTCAGATGCCTGGTCAGTAGCAGAGCTGGAATGGAATCCAAATCTCTGGTCTTAGTTCAGTGCTTTTTTTCAAACACATTACATGGGACCCTTTTACTTTTTTTCTAGCTGGTATAAACCTCTGAGATGACCATCTAATTGCTACATTATGTGTACTTCTGATCCTGTTTTACAAAAATGTGAAACAAAAATCCACCTTAGAAATTAGTGGGTAAATAAATCAGAAGATTTCTATTGTTTATATCCAAGGATTCATCATCTCATTATTCCGTGTGATTTTTTTCCTAATGGCTGTACACCATGATCCAATTTACCAAACCTAACACACTATTTGGGGGAATAATATATTGAGCAACTATTGATCCACTCTTTCCAGAGAGGATCTCAGTGGAATCACAGAGTTTCAGGGTTTGAAACATGTTTAGAGATTATTTATCCCAATGACATAACATAGAATAAAACTGAGTAGTCAGACACCTGTTTCTGAATGAGCTCCTGTCCCTTCTCTGGATGCATATGTACCAGGTTCAGCTGTGGAGATACTGACCTCCGGAAGGGATAAATATCTCGAACATAGGTCTGCAGTGGATTACACAAAGGAATAAAAAGAATACAAATGGTTAGAGTTTATTCTCATTTCCTCTTTACCCAAAGGTCAATCTAAAAAGTTAATTTATTTTCTAATGGTTTTGATTATTATTATTTTATGTTCCCTAATTCTACAAAGTCCTGGAGAAGGTAGACCTCTTCCCTAGGAAAGCTTCAGTTCATCAGGCAGGACACCTTTTCCTGCAACTGGGTGCTGTGTTAGAGGCAATGGAGCCAAAGGCAATGCACTAAGCAATGCTCTGGAAGAAGGAGGTCACCATGAAGTGATGCCAGAGGTCATTCGGAGGCGCCCTTTTGCTCATGAGATCAGGCCACCACGGTCATACTTAACATAATATAGAACCATAGAATACTAAAAAGAACCAGAAGAGCGTTAAAATTCCAAATAGACACATGAAGTTACTATATGGGGAACATGATTTTCCACTTTGATGTAATTATGATGAATGACTAGGTACCTTTCCTGGCATATCTCCTTCCGTGATTACAACTATCCTCAGGCAGATACTACTATCATGACCCTCACTTTTCAGACAGGGACTTTGAAGAGTAGGAAGGTAAAGCAACTGGTCCAAAGCCACCCAATGGCCACATTCTTAACATCTGAACAACAGTGCCTCCCTCATCACGAGCTATGCTTAGGGAAGGCACATGGGGCCTTTGACACAACTCAACACGAGCATCACTACTGCAGTCTCACCTTATTGTAATGGATAAGATTCCATCGCTTATCCATGAGGAAATAATGTGTTGACTGGGATTCTGGGATGTTGAAGAACTCTAGACACTCCTAGAACAATAACAACAAATTTTAATAAATGTTTAGCATATTATTTGCTAGGTTATAAGCTAAAAGATACAAATATTGAAAAAATGGGGTAACTTCTTACAAGAAAGAAAAAATATATTTTGTATATTATATATGTACATATACATGAGAATACATATTCATAGAGTTATACAAAACTGATATTATAAAGACAGATGGTGTAATATAAGCTATTTGCTCTCACAGTGCCCAAAGATGTCAAGTTACAATTCAGAGTGATGGATGGTGGAGACACAGTGGCACCTATTGGTCTCACTATCAGGAACAAATCATGGTTAGTAATAATGTTAAAGAAAATCCAAAATGTAATACATTGAGCACTTACTATTTACTATATACCAGGACAGGGCTTCCCATGTAGATAACTTATAGAACCTGAAATGGTATCCCAGTACAGTTGAAAAGAAGCTGAGACTAGAGAGGCCTTATTATTTGGCTGAGGTCACACTGGCTATGGTGGAGCCAGGTTTGAACATGCTCTCTGATTCACGCTATCCTACCATTCAGTGTACGTATACAAGTGAACCGGAGGTTGAGGTTTACTTCATTGGGCCCTAGAAATTCTCTGGAGGTGTCTGGGTGGAGCCTGAAGGAGAAGGAATGACCCTTTCTACTGAAATAAAATACACAAGTTTGGTAAAGGTGAATTTTTAGGAGACTTTTTCTACTTCCATCTGGGCCCAGAGCTGTGTTCCAGAAAATCAGATTACTAAAAGTTTGAACTCTAGAGAAGTGGGGAATTACTGTACTAGTTCACTTATTACCTTACCTTAAAAACCTTGCAGGCATGTGTAGCTATCGATTGCATTTTTCTCGAGAGGAATAATTGCCATAACTATTAGAAAATATTTTCTTGACCACCTGATTCAATCTAAGGGATCTATTTTCTGCTCCACCAGTAATTTCTGCTGTGGACAAGTCAAGACTGTCTACAGATTCAATTGGATGCTACAAAAAGGGTCTCTGGCATGGGTCATCAGCTGACAAGTAGAGTTTACCCAACCCCTGTCAGCAGGCAAACCCAGAGCACCTTCAGAACAACCACAGTGATACTAAGAAGCTCCTAAGCTGGAATTCACAGCTTTCCAGGGGGAGTGAGGAGTAACATCAGAGTGCTGGGCTGCTATCACCAAGATCCACCCTGCCTGACTTTGCCTACCTCAATGCAGGGCTAAAACCCTGCAGTGAAAGTGGGAAAACTATGTAAGTACCCAACAGTGGAGCAGATTCTCAAAGAGTAAGGAGTCACACACATTCCTTTGGAGACAGAAAAATGCCATATAATTCTAAAATGATGTCCCCAGGTGGCCAAAAGCATTATGCATACAAAAAATCCTCCACAAAACAAAAAACAACCCCAATCATTTCTGTCAACAGTTGCTCCTACCTTCAACAGGGCTTCAAATTGAGTGTCCTCATGGACTGGCAACTGGGTTGGGATGTCACACTCATTCTGTCCATGAACTACCAAGGTTTTGGTACCTAGAGGAAGTACAAATCACAACCAACACACTCTACTATAGGAAAGTTTGTATTTGAAGCACAAAATGTTAAAATACTATCCATTAGATTATTTTTACTGTTATTGTTATGAAGTGCTGCATGTGAAATGTGTATTATACTAATTGCTCTCCTTTATTTATAATTAAACATATATATGTATTAAATAGATTCATTTCTTAAATAATGGTAGCTACCATTTATGCAGTTTCCAATATTTTTACCTGCCTTTCACATGCATAATTGTATTTAAATCTCACTTCAAACCCATGATCTGAGTATTGTTATTGCCATCCTACAAATTAGGAATCAGAGAGAAATTGAATTACTTATTCAGACATGCATTTATTTAGTGGAAGAGTTAAAGTTAAAGCTTCAGGCATTAGAGCAAGTAACACATCCCCATATTTTATTTTATTTTTTGTGGTGCTGGGGATTGAAGTCATGGCCTTGTGCTTGATAGGTCAGTGCTCGACCACTGAGCTCCATCCCTAGCGCCATTCCTGTATTTTAAATGAGATGACCAGGCAATGATAGTTGAGAAAATGTAAGCAAAGATATTAGCAACCCCCCCCAAAAAAGTTTAAATATAGTTTAAATGTACATTTTCCAGATCTCGCTTAGCTGGTTGGGACAGATTTATTTTTACTTCATTCCTTAGTTACAGATGTTTGTGAACATTATGATGTATCTTGATTTAATGAATTGTTCTAGAATATATGAGTGACAATATGATTTGTTTGCTATAATAAAATTGGTCCCTTTTTGGATACTGTACAGAATATTTAAATATACAACTGCTTTTATTGAATACTTACCATGAATCAGGTATGGGAGCAAGAATTTTATATAAACTCATTTATTTCTCATGATTGTGAGGTATGAATTATATTCCTATTTCACCCAGGAGCGAAGAAAACTTTGAAAAATGATGTTCTTTTTCACAGCTAATACCATGTCCATAGCTCATAAATGGCAGTGCTGATGTTAAGACAGGCTTCTTTGCTGCCAGAAACTGTGTTCTCATCTATGTATAATTTTGTCTCTCTCTTTATTTCAATTTATGTATCATCTCTTATTTTCATAGTCACTGAGCAAGTATAAAGGCTTGGTACAATCTTCATCTTAAGAACAAACAAGCTGTGTGAAGTAAAAAGGAACCGTATCTAGAGTTTATATCACGCTTCATGTTCTTTTGTAATTCTCTCTCTTCCTGTTTTTCCCTTTTCCAACTTTTCATAAAGCCATCTCTCACTGAGTTTACAAAAGACTGGGGCCCATGCCATGCAAACAATATCATTCTCCTCACAGTGCCAAAAAGCCTCAAAAAGGCTTTCATTTCAGCTGGCCCTCTGCGATAGACTTAAATAAATCTTTAACCTTGGCAGCCTTCCAGGGACTGATTCACAAGGACCTCAGCTCTAATGTCTCCCTTTTCATCTGGCAACTGCTGACTTTTTAAAGGGCCTATTGTTTTCCCTCCGATTGTATTAAACAAAAATTCTTTGATGCACTCAATGCTAGGGGTTAGAACTCTGAAAATTTTCTCATGAATGAAAGAGCCACGTGGTCTTTCCAAAGGCTATTTGTGATTTTTTTTTTAAAGTTATGTCATCCCAAAGCAGTGGTGGGTTACCTGGCATGGAAGCGGTCACCAGGAGCTTTACCTCACATTGCTCCTTCTTCATTGTCTGCTTGAGGTCCTTGAAGAAGAGCCCCTCCACGTACCCGACCACCTCCCACAGGAAAGTCAGAGTGGCTGAGATGGCATCCATCCCCCACTCGCACGGGGTCCGCACGAAATACATGATTAATCCCACCTGAAAGCGAGAGTAAGTGGTCACAAGGCTGCGACAATCCTGAGCTCACACTCATTTCCTTGGTGTGTGTCTCTGTCTCTGTCTCTGTCTCTGTCTCTCTCTCCTCTCTCCTCTCTCCTCTCTCCTCTCTCCTCTCTCTCCTTTCTTTTGATACTAAGAATTGAATTCAGAGGCATTCTCCCTCTGAGCTACACCTCCACCCCTTTTAATTTTTTATTTTGAAATAGAGTCTTGCTAAGTTGCTAAGGGTCTTGCTAAATTGCTGAGACTGGCTTCACCCATGCAATCCTCCTGTCTTAGCCTCCCAAGTACTGGGATCACAGGCATGCACCACCACACCCAGCAATAGTTTATTTTTTAATAGGAGGTAGAATGTGCTAAACATTTGATACATCGAAATAAGATGAAGACTGACTGTATTTGGAATATTTGATGAAATCACTTTTGCCTACCTTATTCAATAATACACAACAAAATCAGCAAGGAATAATATAAAAAAGTTTCCTATGGGTTTTAGCTACTGTTACTTGAAAAATTTGGTAGTCCTTGAAAACATTCCAGTGCATTGAAAGAATAAGTATCACTACACTAATCTGCTTCAAAGGTTCTGAATGTTAATACCTTAATTTCAGTCAAACTTCACCTCTCACAGAAATCTATAAAAGACAGAAAGGGCAAAACTTCTGATGGGTTTAAAGTGCCTTGATCAGTCAGAGATGTAGCTTCCTTAAAACTAGTATGATTTCATATTCTCTGTCTTACATGCCTGTCAGTGCAGCCAGGTGATAGACATCTGGGATGGTGGGGTGGGCCTTTCTTGTACACAGAAGAATGACAATTGAGATGGCAGACAAGCTCAAGATGTGTTGGTACATGTTGGTTAAGGATTTTGAGTTTTATTCTCTTAAACTATGTGAGCTCTAAGTCCTTTCAAAAGTCTTCACACACAGAGGTCCTCTTACCCCACATTGCAGGTTACTTGGTCAAGTCAAGCAGTGGCTTTAAATGTCCCCAACAGAGCCTGGACGTGGTGGGACAATGTTCCCAACATCCCAGAACCAAAATAAGGACCCAAAACCTTATCACTGAATGAATAAATGGTGCATTGAGAAAGAAAATCTCACTATCTATACCTGTAATAGTCACTGAAAACAGAGTACCCTTTCACAAGGGAACTGTTTTAAGAATGACTCTGTCCTTTACTGTCTTGCCTTACTGAGTACAGGGCTCTTCCCCTAGTACACCCAAAGCATCTATCTGCCTAGGATTTGAGGAAAAATTAGAGTGTGGACAGACATGCAAAGAGAGGAGTTTATATCCATGCAAAATAAGATTTTAAGATTTTACAGCAAGGGCAACGTGTGGATAATCCTTTTCTCTATTAGTTAATCAATTACCTATCTGGGAGGACTCAATTACTTATCTATGTCCAACTCTAAAGCTCATTTGGAGTTGACAGAAGAAGAGTATAACAGAAGGGAAATAAAATGTTCATCTACTTGTTGTAGGGTTAAAAGGCGAGTGATGGTCCCCATAAGCATTTCCCCTATGCAGTGACCTGGGAAACTGAGCAGGCATACGAGCAAGCGAGGGCAACACTGAAAGGGCTCTCCCCTGCAGTCTCTGGGTTCCTGCAGAAGTTCACCTCAGAACCTTTCCACACCAATTGGGATGTAAGGCAAACTTGGTAGGCACAGACTTAAACTGAGAAAGGCCCTGACATCTGGCTTTGAGCATCCGCCTTTGTTTTTTGTGTGATGTAGATAGGACCCAGAGGTAGTGGATACTTGGTTGAAAAGCTCTCCAGATGGGAATGCCAGAAGCTGCTGTCACTGAGCAGGATCCTCGAGCCAGAGGATTTCCTACACGGGAGCCATATGGGGCTCACAGAGGAACTTGTGGGTATTTACAGCACCAGCCAGAGCTGAGTCTCCCAGAAAACACCACTGGGAGCCGATGAGCCTTACAAGGTTACAGGAGCCTTCAGCTTTTGCCAACCAGGCATCTATCAACCACCCAGGCAAAGAACACTGCCTCATGGATGGAACAGCCAGAGGAAATACAAGGATAGACCGGGGAGAAAGAGCCTTTTCTCCACTCCACATAGCTCTTAGAAACAAACGCAGTGGGAAGGAGGGGGATCCCTAGAGACTAAGCATTTTTATCCAAGAGAGACTGAACACTGTCCAAAAGTACTGTTCATATTTTTGTGTTGGTCTGAACTTAAAACTAGATTGGACACTTATTTATATGTTTTCCTTTGCCAACCAGCAAGTGGGCATTCAGGAGGAAGACCAAATTTGTCATAGATGAGAGGAAGAAATCACAAATATTCTCTGCACATTGGAATTGTAGTATGAGTTAAATGTATCACCCTGCTACAGATGCCTATGCATATGCATATGGATAACGACATCCCTGACAATAGTAAGGGAGAGAGGAGGAGTTCTCCCAACAGAGATATGAAGTTGGCTTCTGTCTGCTTGAATTAGGGGCACTCTCAAAAAAGAGTCATCATGTCCCAGGCCTCAAACTGCATATTCATTTAGGGTGTGAGGAGGAGAATTTGAAGAAACTGGTAAGTCCTGGAGGGGTCAGGAAGGAGTTGTCAGAACAGGTTTAAGCATGGTTAGTTGCCATGGAAATGCTATGTCTATATATGAAATTATCAATACTAATCTCAATGACATATATGGGGTAAGGGAAGGAGTGAGCCAGGCGTGGTGGTGCACGCTTGTAATCCCAGTACTTTGGGAGGCGGAGACCGGAGGATCCGGGTTCGCTGCCAGCCTCAGCTCTCTCGCTCTCTCTCTCCCTGTCTCTCTCTCCCTGTCCCTCTCGCTCTCTCTCTCTCCTTAGCGAGGCCCTCCGCAACTTCGTGAGACCCAGGTTCAAAATAAAGTATAAAAAATAGGGCCGGGGGTGTAGCGCCGAGGTAGAAAGCCCCTGCGTTCAATCCCCGGTACCACAAAAAAAAAAAAAAAAAAAAGAAAGGGAAGGAGTGGGGAGGGATCTGGAGAGAAACACACCAAATGTTGTGTGCATGTATATTCCTATCACTCTATACCTCATTATGATGTATAATTGAATGCACCAATAAAAGCATAAAAATCCAATTACAAATACTTTCTATCTGGGGAAATAGTTGTGTGTGTGTGTGTGTGTGTGTGTGTGTGTGTTTGTGTGCGTGAATGTGAGCACGCGTGTGCGTGCATATGCATGCTTTAAACAGCAAAATAAGAAAAGAGAAAAATAACTAAAAGTGACCTGAACCAACATAGGGAAGTTGCATAATGTCAAAGGAATATCAAGGAAACTGACATTTATGGAGTATCTACCATGCCAACGATTGTGGCAGGCAGGGTCCTCCCCCTACCAAGAATGGGGAATTCAGTTGACCATGATTCACCTTCTGTCACTTGGTTAATAGAAATTTATTTAAAATACCCTAAGACCTTTCTTAAACGTTCCTGCTTCCTGATTGGAAATGAGCATCTATTGTAATGTATTGGCTGCTGAAACTCACCAGATAGTTGAATAGGATGTGGGATGTCTGAGCTGGAAAGTCTCCAATATTTAGGAGGAGTTTGCGCAGCATGTACATCAGCTCATCCTGAAAGAAGAGCAAAATTTTTAATGTCTCATTCAGGTGCCCTGCTGCAGGAAACAAAATTAATTCCTTGAAAATCGTGGGGAATTTTTCTTACTTTTGCCCATATGTTAATTTTAATTATGTTCAACATTTTAATATAGTATATGTGATATTTATACACATATACTTGTAGAATATGTGATGCTTAGTATTTAAATCATCTGGAACATCTTTCTCCTTAACATATAAACATCACTGAGGAGTAGTCAGACTCCTATCTAAAATCAACAACTCTACACCATGTCTACAGTCACAGGCATGTCATTGGCGAGCTGTATGCTTAGTTGACTCTATTTGCTATGACTGCCAGGTGTGTTGGAATGTAAGGGGACCCATGTTGAGAAACCATTAAACAAACCAAGTTTAGTGACTTTCATAATTCTATTTCCTAGGTTTTGAGTCAACAAGATAAAGTGAAGCCAAGAGAGGATAAAATCGAGGTATCTGTGATTACCCTTACTTTTCAAAAACTAAACCTAATCTTTCAGTGAATGTGACCATAACATAGAAATGAAAAATACTTTTTAAACATCAATGTATTTTTTCATTGTTCATAAAACTACTTTCATTTGTATTATCTTTTTGCAGGGTGGTCTGGGAAAATTAGCTTTTTGGCTAATGGAGAATGTTAACACAGTCTAATAACTAGATCTGTGTCATAGACTTCTAAACAATCAGAATTCAATAAATGTATCCAATACTAAAACCATTAAACCGAATTTAATCCTTGCTCAAAATATTGAGAACCTTGCAGGCTTAGGGCCATCACTAGCAATGTACCAGATACATATGGAGATACCAATTGACAGAGAAATTTGAGAGAAAACAGCAAAGTTTAATATCGCTCATCATTATTATTTAAGAGGTACTTGTTGGCTACACATTACAGGATGTTGATGTTGCACACATAGCACTACAAAGTCCTTTGCTTGCTTTCAACAGTGTTCACACTCATAATCACACTATGAAGGAAGAGGAATTTTACTTGTCGATTACTGATGGTCAGTTTTTCCAGAAAATGTCGAAGGACTGTTGATGGATCTTCAATTAGACAATTCCAGAGGACTTGTTGGGCCACAGCACTCACTTTGGAAGAGAAAGGAAATTGAACATTTGTATGCAAAGGAGCCAAGTCTATTAGATAAAGTATTCAAACAACTTACTAAGCTTTAATTTGTCTCTCCTTTTTTTGGTCTTAAAAAAGGTTCTCTGAACTTCTTTTCAATTGAAAGGTGGATATCTGTTCTTTTTTGATGTTGTCACTGAATATTTTCACATGTAAAATAAAGGTAAAAAAGTGTAGAGTTGTCTTTAGGTATTAGCATTGCTCTTGCAAAGAATACCTTTGTGAATATATGCATTTGTCTTTGCTGTGGAAACCAGCTTAATATGAGCAGTGGTAAGTGTCTGTGAAAATCACATTTCATTGCTATGGCATGGATAAATTCCAAACGTAATTATTTGGTCTTGGAAAATACATTTTGGTTTAAAACACACACGAATTAGAGATGGTCTTTTACTGTACATATGCATATGTTAAGTGATCTCTCCTTCAGCAAGTAAAAGTAGTTGAGCCAGTAATAATTAGGTTTCCACATCTAATGAGAGTTTTAGGGATAAATAATTCATCCTAATGAGAATTGAAGCGCTACTTCTTTGGAAAAGGGGTTTAGGTTGACAGGAAGTGCCCAGGCTAAGAAAGGAGGTGGGCAAAGGGAGAGGCGGTCAACACTGGATGGTTGTCAGTCTGAACAGCATTCTCAATCCCATTAGTTTTCTAAACTAGCAGTATAGAACTTAGTATGAATTTATCATTCAGCCTATATTTTGAATAAATCACACTAATTTTTGATTTGGAAATTAACCATCCAACTAAAAGTAAGAGCTATATAAATCAAGAGTATGAATGAGAAATATGTAAATATAAGCCTTAGCTTTCATGACTCTCTATAATTAATTTCAAAAGATGTGGGCTTTTGTTATATTGAGAAACTGGCTGCAAAATATCTTTACAATTTTTTAAAAAAATTCTCATTGCTTCAGTAAGGCAGTTTAATGCTTAATCAGGAAAAAGTACAACAAAACACAAAGGGAAAAATAAAACTGTGAAGTCCCTCAGTCATAGAAACAGCTATTCAGAGTCAGGAGTATATCCTTTCACGTACACAGAATACATCCTTACATGTATTTTATAATAGTACATAGAAAATATTGGTTCATACTCAGTTTTTTTACATAGCAATAGGAAGACAACTTTTTAATTTTAATATTCTAGAATGTGATTTCTAATGTACACAGAATGCTATCATAGAGGAGTAACAAGAATAATAGCCTGTGGTTGGGTATTTAAGTTCTTTCTAAATATTTGTTATTTTTATATAATGCTCAATGTACAATGTCCTTTATAAGCTTTTATCTAGTCTTCATTACTTTTTTAGGAAGTTTCTGGAAACCAACTATGTGTAAAATGGCTTAACACTTTTATTATTTTTTTTTTTTGGATGTTGTGAAAGTTCCAGAATGCTTGCACCCAATTTTACACTTCATTAGCAAGGTGTGAGGGTTCTATTTTCCCTTGCCTCTTCATCAACTGTGAATATTTTCATCTAAAATATTCTTTGCAGCTGGGAGTGGTGGTACACACCTGTAATACTAGTACTTGGGAGACTGAGACAGGAGGTTCACAGGTTTGAGGCCAGCCTCAACAACTTAGTGAGACCTTGTTTCAAAATAAAAAAATAAAATAGAGCTGGGGGTATAGCTCACAGTTGGAATCCCCCTGGGTTCAATGCCCAGTAACACACACACACACACACACACACACACACACACACACACACTCACAAAATCTTTGCCAGCCAGGCACTGTGGCACATACCTGCAATCCAAGTACTTGGGAGGCTGAGATAGGAGGATTGCAGGTTTGAGGCCAGTAAGCTGTAATTTAGTGAGACC
>PVJS01039697.1:0-18777 GCA_004027185.1 Glis glis | reverse complement strand
CCTCACTAGGTAGAGAGAAAGAGAGAGAGACAGGGAGAGAGAGAGAGAGAGAGAGAGCGAGCGAGCTGAGGCTGGCCGCGAACCCGGATCCTCCGGTCTCCACCTCCCAAAGTACTGGGATTACAAGCGTGCGCCACCACGCCCGGCTCTTGTCTACCTCTTAATGGATATACCAGAGACCTGATGTTACATCTAAGGCTAAATGAAGAATGAACGTTTTCAACACACGCTGATGTTTGTTGCGTAGTTGTGAGGCGAATTCGCCTCCACGCATTCACATACCTCAGTAGAGATTTAACTGAAAGATGATTATTGAAGCCAGTCAAAGCTTCAGTTTTTCACATTTATTAACGCCCCCAACTCATGTTATCTCCATAACAATTCTGTACGGTGGCTCCTAGTGTCTTCATTTTGTAGAAATTGATGCAGAAAGAGGCCAAGTAACTTGCCAAGTAGGAATCCGTGTTTACTGGGTCCCTGTTCACGTCCGGCCATGCCTCTGCTGTCTCGGCTGCGCTTGATGACCCATTAATTTTATGACACTTCTTACTGAGGTGGCCTGCTCATTACTTTCATCGGGATCATGTTCGGCATCCACTAGACCTCTGTGTTTCTCTGTAGGCTTCCAGCAACTGTGTGGGTTCACACCATAAAGCCCTGGCTCACTGTAGTTGGCCGGAGTGATGGAGAGAAGTGGACGTGTTTGGTTGAACCCCTGTAGCACTTGCAGTGAGCAACAGGTCAGACAGAGCCGCTAAGTGCTAAATAAATGTTAGTGGAAGCCGGGCATGGTGGCGCACGCTTGTAATCCCAGTACTTGGGAGGCTGAGACCAGAGGATCGCAGGTTCGTGGCCAGCTTCAGATACTTAGTGAGGCCTCGGCAACTTAGTGAGACCCTGTTTCAAAATAAAGAATAAAAAATAGGGCTGGGGGTGTAGCTTGGGGGTAGAATGCCCCTGAGTTCAATCCCCAGTTCTGCAAAAAGAAAAAAAAATGTTAGTGGAAGAGTGTTCCTGGGAATATGAGGATGCTTAGGAATTTGCCCCAAATGGAACATTAAATGATCCCCTGGTGACTTGGAAGTTACTATACTTTCCTAAGCGCCTCGTTTGGTGTAAAGCCCAGGGGAGACCTTACTTCCTTGAGTTTTATGGTTTGCAATCTTCGCTATGTTGTTTGAAGTAAATTGAAAGCATTCCTTGAAGTGTTTCCTTCTAGTATCTTCTGTTTTTTTCACACAAAATGCAGTTCTCTGAGTTTAACTCAGTTTAGCTTAATTCCTGGGTTTCAGCTGAACTCCTACAAACAGGATTTAAAATTTATCAATCAGAGCCAGGTGCGATAGCGTTTGCCTGCAATCCCAGTACTTAGGAGGCTGAGACAGTAGGATCACAGTTTTGAGGCCAGTCTCAGCAACTTAGCAAGACCCTTAGCAACATAGTAAGATCCTGTTTCAAAATAAAAGAAAATAAAAAGGGCTGGGTGTAGTTTGGAGGTAGAGCACCCCTGGGTTCAGTCCCCAGTATTACCCCCCACACACAATTGTCAATCAGTTGCCTGCAGAAAACACCTGATAAAGCTGGGTTTTGATGATTAGATTGGACACCTCCCTAGAGCCTATGTCACGGTGGTGGTGGTCTCAGTATTTGTTTCATTTGGGGGATAATTAGCCATTTATGGCCAAAGGGAGGACTGTGATGGTTTTAAAACATGGCTGCAAATTTATTGAGAGGTGGGATCTCGTTCTCTCTCCTGGAGTCTGGGCCGGCTTATGGCTGCTTTGAAAAATTGAGTATGACTCAATGACGCTGGGCGACTCCCAAGACGATGTCCTGTAAGATGTAGTTTTCTCCGTATGTCCTGAAAGATGCGGATTCTTCCATGTTCACGGCAGCATAGGCCCTGGGCCCCAGAGCCAACCTGTGGGAGAAGACCACTCTGTGGCCGTTATCCGGGTGATGTTCCTGAGAGTCCAGCCTCTTGGCCATCCTCCCCGGGTGACAGTCGTGGTAGTGAGGCTGTCCTGGACCCTCAGACGAACCCCGCTGTCACTGAGTGTCCAGTTACCCTCACTTACGCTGTGGGGCAGAAGAATCGCCCGCTGAGCCCTGCCACAAGAGGGACTCACAGCAGGGCGAGATGTAAGGGACCACTCACAGCTCTATATTGCAATATACGAGCTGTCAACAGTCTCACATACAAACTAGAAATGGAAAAGTGGAGCAGAATTTGGTACCGGGGAGTGGAAAAAGTTGAGACTCCCAGAGGAAGCCTTTCAGCATTAAATGGTTAAGTAGTTACATGTGTGATGTCCAACTACAAAGGGAACCATCTCTATTGATTTGAAAACATCTGAGTGTGTGGTGTGTGTGTGTGTGTGTGTGTGTGTGTGTAGAGGTCATGTAGCATGTAACGAGCAGCTCTAAAGTGAATGATTACAGAGGGTTTGTCTTCCCCATCCCCTGCCCTCTAGGAGATATTTAGAATATCTGGGCTACTCTGGGTATGGTCTGAGGACAGGTAGCATTGGTTTCACTTGGGAGCTTTCTAGAAAAGCAGACTTTCAGGCCCTGCCCCAGATCCAGCGTCTGCATCTTTGCCAGGTCCCAGGTGGTGTGGTCGAAGTCAGAGGGGTGCTGGTCTCGACCCGCTGCTCACGTGGTTCCTGCCTCTGCCGTGGCGCCGTGACTCACCTCTGCCGACCACACGTTCCTTCCTCGAAGCTTTGCAGCATGGATCTTATCATCCTCATAGTTTACACAAGGAGACTGAAGACGGTGTCCAGGCCACACCGCCAGTGTGTGCCAGCAATGGGAGTAGAACCCAGGCCTGGCTGTTTCCCAGGCCTGGACACAGTTGACCACCAGAATTCAAGAATGGCTTAATTGGGGGCAACCCCAGGAGACAGTAGGAGGGGAGAGGACAATGGAACGGGGAGGGCAGGAGTGTGGGGATGTGTTTGAGCTGCTTACCCTGGCGGGAAGCTGCAGCGTCATCCCTGGGTTGCTGGGGCATGATTTAAAGCACACACCTTGGTGTAATTCCCGGAGCAGCGAGGGAGCTGGGGTATCTAGACAGGATCCTGGAGGAGGTTGCTTAGTCGTTTCTAGATGAGAAGGTCAGCGTCTTAGAAGGCCAAGAGTTGTGGACGTGACTGCAGAAGGCCACGTCAGGGGGTGTTCATTCCCTGGAACATCTGCCCAGCTGCACATGTGGGCACAGTGAGCCCCTAGGAAGAGAAATGCAGGTGCCACTCCTGGTCTGGCCCAGTGAGGGCAAGAGGATTTGACAGGGTACCACCTGTGTCCCCTGCACTGTGCTCACCTGTATCTTGTAGGCAGATGCCTCAGGAAGGCATTTTTCTCTCACTCTTTTTTATCGGACCAGATACAGTTACAGAACCAAATGAAATACACACAAAGTCCGTATTCTTAGGGAGACTGGCATGTCGTTGTTCAGACACTAAAAGGAAATCTGAATAATGAAAATGATCACATCAAGTCGTTTCCCCTTAACAAGGCAGAAGTTTTCATTTAGCTTCTTCTCTGGCGGTGCTCATGTTTATGCACACACAGTATGCTATACTCTGTTTTTCCAACGTGCTGTATTAACACTTTCTATGTGGTCACCTAGTCCCAGAGGGTCATTATGTGTGGCGGGAAGACATCTCATTGTGCAGCCGCCTGGTGGATTGAACTCATCCTCTGTAGCTGTACACGGAGGCTGAGAAACAGATCTTAGTGGCGCAAGCATAGGAATGCACACTTTTTCGGCACGCGAATGCCATTCGGTTTATTTCTTGGTGGCTGAGACGCTTCACAGGCTTTATTTCACTCCAGACGTGTGTTGAGGAACGGCAAACGCCCTGCTCTGTGCTGGGTACGGGTCAGGATGCAGATGCACCGGTGTTGGTGAAGAGTTAAGCAGCAAGCGAGAAGTTAAATACCACCAGAAGAAATGGGATGTATGTGCTGATGGGTGGGACACCTGAGCCAGGTTTTGAGGAGCTTAGAAATGTGGGTTTGCGGTACACTCTGTGTCCTGGAGGTGGGGGAGGGGCTTGCACTTTGGGGTACACTCTTATTGTGTCCTGGAGATGCGGAGGGGCTTGCACTTTGGGGTACACTCTGATTGTGTCCTGGAGGTGGGGGAGGGGCTTGCACTTTGGGGTACACTCTGATTGTGTCCTGGAGATGCGGAGGGGCTTACACTTTGGGGTACACTCAGATTGTGTCCTGGAGGTGGGGGAGGGGTTTGCACTTTGGGGTACACTCTGATTGTGTCCTGGAGGTGGGGGAAGGGTTTGCACTTTGGGGTACACTCTGATTGTGTCCTGGAGGTAGGGGGAAGGGCTTGTACTTTGGGGTACACTCTTGTTCTGCAGGCAGCAGCCAGGAGGGAGCACCTTGCTAGGAAGTGACATTCCACACAAAAAAGTTCATTAGGTGAGGGAGAGGAGCAGGTATCTCCAAATCGCAGAGAATGGTATGAGCAGAGTAAATGGGGAGTTATATATAAAAAGATAAAGGGTGAATATGAATTTTTAATAAAGAAACTGGTGGAAATTTGTTCATCCCAAGGAGAAGAAACACAAACATGGCTAGAAATGTAGAAGCCAAGGTGTTTTCTTCGCTGCAGCTGCTGAGCACCCGGGCTTCGCAGGCAGCAGGCTATCTGTGCCGGGAGGTTGAGGGCACACCCTGCGTTAGCCCAGAGGCAAGAGGTAATAATAGCAGGGCGGCCTGGCAGCCTGCTCTCTGCCAGGTTTATGAGGAGGAAGTCCGCAATTACATATTTCTGGGCAAACACTAACCAAGATTGAAACCCAGATTTGCAGAAAAATAACAGGCTGGCGTCTTCAGACCAGCTCTTCTGCCGACTGAAGCTGGTGGTCAGACACTTCGCTGACTCCCGGAGCTGGGGAAAGTCCTGAGAGGACAATCCCTAAAACTTGGCAGCAGGACACCTCTCATCCACCTGCCCCCAGAGGGTCCTGTCATGCACACAGTGCTGTCCCTGTGCACGTGGTGAGGAACCATTGACATCCACGCTGGCGAAGTAGCAGCCACAACACAGGGTCCATTGTGCATGCTCTCCGATGTCCGATGACCGAATCTATTTATCCTGTGGTTTAGGAGTTGGCCACGGTGCGCCCCGAGGCCTCTTCTTGGCTACATTCCCAAGAGCGTCTCAATCAGGGCTACTACGAGCTGAACGAGTTTGGTTCCACACTGTGGTTTTGTAATTTCCATTTTTAAAACTTCTTAGACTGAACTCTGATGCGCCCAGTCTAGGTTGGCCATACTTAAACACGAAACTACCCAACTAAAATTAGCTTGACATCAAGATGGCACGGGATCCTTTGCCTTCTATTTAGAGGTGACCACAGTCATTATACAGAAGGCATCTAGACTTTCCCGGGCTCTCTAGGGAACAGGAAAGCCAGTGGCAGTCACCAAGAAAAAACCAAGTTCTTCGCAAAGGCCGATGGTCCTAACTGCTAAGCTCCGCATCGGGGAAGGGGTTTTCTCGGCACAGCCCTTGTCTCTTCAGCACTTTGGTAGCAAGCAAGAATGATGGGGACCTTCTTTAAAAATTTCGCTTGGGACCCAGAATTGAACTTACATCACAACAAAGGCAGTATCTACAGCCAAGCTTCCTCTTAATGTTTCTTCACGAGTAACTTATCTACGGACACGCTCGACCAGTGCACAGCAGCGCGCTCAGCGCGATGCAGAGAGAACAATGTTTTTTAAGAAGATCCGAGTTTTAGTTTGGTGTGTGTGTCTAGCTGGTTGTGTGGTTTGGCTCAATTTCATCTAAGAAATCCAGAGGGTGGAACTAAGGAAAATTCTTCCAGCTCCAAGTTCTGATATGTCTCAGCTCTTCTGAGGGGAGAAAAGTAATGCTCCTCATTCCCATTGTATGCCAGATGGAAAAACTACAAAAGAAAAAAGAAAATGTCCTGTCTGCTCCCGTATAATCGATATTTAATTTCCTTCCGGTTCCGGAATATCATATGGAAAAGTGCCGTACTTCCTAGATACAATTTCTTGTGAGATGACGTACAATATCCTCGGCGTCGGGTGGCTTTTCACTTTGAAACCGTAGTCATGCGGTTCTGGCTGCACGCTGTCATGCCTGTCCCACGTCACTTGTTCAACGAGGATGTGTTAGCTCAGGCAAAGGTGGAGCCTTGGGATCGCAGGCTGCGCGGGTGTCACAGGCTTTGGTTTTAAAAGTCCGGTTCTCAGAGTTGCAGCCTTCAGGTGCACCGCAGAGGGGAGCTGTCGGTCCCCTGCAGTGGCCCATGTCTAACTTGGCAATGGAAATTTCCCCGCTGTCCCTGCCCTGTGCCGAAGAACTCATCTTAGGATCTTTTAGCCATTGTCTTTCCCGAATCTTCCTCCCCTTGTACTTATCAAGGAAGAAAACTGTATAAAGGGAGATGTCCCAGTTATTGTGGAGTGAAAAAAGATATGGAGAAGAGGCAAATAAGAATGAGATCAGGGCCCCCGACACAAGGGGGAGGTCGAAGATGAGGTTGATGAGTTTATGAGAAGACACCAAATTCTAAGGCGAGAAGTGAAAACTCTGTGACAATTACCCTTGATGTAGTGACTCCCAGGAAACTTCTAGATAGAAGTTGTCAAACTTTTCCCATAAAGGGCCAAAGGGTAAATCCATTTTGTGAGCCCTGTGGTTTCTGTTCCAACTACTCAACTCTGCTTTGGTAGCACCAAGGCAGCCTTAAACAATATGTGACTGAACGGTATACAATGTTCATAAACTTTATTTACAAGAACGAGCCGTGGGCTGGATTTGCCCTGTCCAGGCCACTGTCTGCTAAGCCCTGGTCTAGATTTATTGAGATCATCTACATCATTATAAGTATCAATAACAGATATATTTTGCAATTTATGGTAGGGTTGGGATGGTGTCAAAGAGGGGAAGGGTTTGAACCTGACCATCTGTAGCCCCCAAATCAGCCTCCATTTATCTATCAGGAAAATGCCTGGTTTTCTTTTTTTTTTTTTTTTCAGTACTGGGGATTGAACCCAGGGGCATTCTACCTCCAAGTTACACCCCCAGCCCTATTTTTATTCTTTATTTTGAAACAGGGTCTCACTAAGTTGCGGAGGGCCTCTTAAGTAGCTGAGGCTGGCTGCAAACCTACCATCCTCCTGTCTCAGCCTCCCAAGTACTGGGATTACAAGCGTGCGCCATGATGCCCGGCAAAATGCCAGTTTTAAAAAGAGAAAGCCATAATACCTAGTGTGAGGGTCAAGACAAATTCCCTTTTGATTCCTCGGTGTGCTCTTTAGTCGTAACCCACACTTTCACATGTCCACAGGATAGATTTATTTTTAATTATTATGTTCCCTTTCTTTTAGTACCGTTTTATGACAAAAAAAAAATCTGAAATTCAAATCCCAACCCAAGGTCTTAGTATTCAAGCTCTCTTTGGGGAATATCCAGTTGGCCCCATAGACTGTTCTAGAAATTTCAAGATGTCAGCTGACACATTCAAAGCTGAGCCATGACTCGTCCTTTTGGTTTATGTGTGGTTGTGTGAGCGATGTTTGGGAAACGAGGATTCCTGCCTTCTGCCTGTAGCTGCGCAGGATTGGCCACACCTAAGATGAACTAGTGCCAGTTTGATCAGACCCATCTTCCCCGTGTCCTCCTTTGAGACGGGCGTTCAGCTTCCTCTAATTCTCATGGACTAGATAAAACAGTGTGTTACAACACGTAGGAGATGGTTAGATGTCTAGATTATTTTTATCTTTGTTTTTTGACATCTCAATTATCCCACACAGCAGAAGGCTAAGTACAGTGTAATTTATAAATTTGATTATTAGCATCTGGAGAAACTTAATTTTTAGGGTTTTTGATAGAGGCACACATGGGCTGAGATCTAGAGGTGCTGGCCGCACACCTATTGCACAACCTTCTTTTTTTTTCTTTGCTGTGTGACAAACTAGCTTCTTTGGCTCAGGTCCTATTAAATACATGTGTTTAGATGTCAGGCATTAGCTTCTCAGAACAAATGTGCTCAGATAGAAGTGAATAGAGACAGGGTCCTCAGGGTATAAAGGCCCAGAAAAATACTTTTTTAAAAAAGGAAAGAACAGGGATGGGGGTGCACGCCTGTAACCCCATAGACTCGGGAGGCTGAGGCAGGAGAATTGCAAGTTCCAGGTCAACCTGGGCAACTTAGCGAGACCTTGTCTCAAAATAAAAAGAAAAAGGGCTGTGGGTGTAGCTCAGTGGTAGAGCACCCCTGGGTTCAATCCCCAGCACCAAAAAAAAAAAAAAAAAAAAAAAGATTTCTCGAGAGTGGCCAGCCAGGCAAAAGTGACTCTTGCAAGAGAAGGCACCCACGACCCTGCCTCGCACCAGTCCTGGGGGAAAAAGTCTCTTACAGGAGAGTCTATGAGATACCACCAAATTTGCAGGAACTTTTTTTTTTTTAATTTTGGAAATATCTTTAGAATAAAATGATATAGGTAAAGATTCTTAGAGAAAGGAATTCAGAGATATTTATTTATGTATTTTTGGTACTACGTATTGAACCCAGAGGCATCCTACCTCCGAGCTATACCCCGAGCCTTATTTTACTTTTTTATTTTGAAACAGGGTCTCATTAGTTTGCTGAGGGTCTCACTAAGTTGCTGAGGCTGGTCTTGAACCTGCGACCCTCCTGTCTCAGTCTCCCAAGTACTGGGATTCCAGGCGTGCGCCACCATGCCCGGCCAGAGACACTTTTCTGTTGTCAGGTCAGTCTGACTGGGGAGCAGAGGTAAAATCCTGCCAGGGTCCTGGCAGTGTCACTAGTGAGCTGTCGTGCAGGCACAGTAGGTGGTTTTGTGGGAAGGGCACTGAGAAGGATTCTGAGAGGTCTGGTCTCAGTGGAGGAGCACCTGGATGGGTTTGTAATGTCGGCTGTAGGTATGAGCAGGGAGTCAGAGTCCACACAGAATCGGTTGGTTTAGCTCTGGTGGAGGTACATTGTGGCAAGTCTCTTGGTGTCTAATTCTCAATTTCTTAACATGTAGTAAAAGTAATGGCACCTGGCCTACTTCTCGTAGGAGCCATGTGGGAATGGAATGGGTTGGCGTCTGCGGAAGCAGGTCGAGAACTGTAAAGTGCCGTGGAGGAAAAACTTCTCCTCCACCCCGTGATGTTTGAGACTTAGAAGCCTGTGGATTAAACAACGCAAGAGAGATTAAGAGGAGGAAGGCATGCGATTTTTATTAATAGTGACACGCAAGGCTGTTCACAGAAAAGAAACTCAAAGAAGTGTTTCGATTTGGGGGTTTCAAGACCTTTTTAATGAACGAAGAAGGCCTGGGATCCAAAGGATTATTATAACTTGTGGGAAGTAACTAGGAAATACACAGGCACTAAGGGCGGGGGATAAGAGCTATTTTGGGAAGGTCTGTTTATGCAAACTCATCTTGGCGTTGACGCCCCATCTCTAGTCTTAAGAGTTACTCTTCCTTTCCTGGCAAGGGGCGGGGTGGGCCACACCTTCCTAAAGCAGAATTTATGCTCTGCTTTTAGGCGGATGCTTGGTGGACAGGACCTCTTCCTGCAGGTGCCGATTCTCAATTGCCTTCACAAATAATCAAAATAATCCTTATGCCAAAGGGGCAGCAGGTCTTGGGGTGGTATATTCTGACTGCAGAAGGGTTCTATAAATGTTCAGAGTTTCTTCTTGTATTTTTAGGTCGCATTTTCTTTCCTCAAATCAAAATCCCAGTTTCTGATAAAGCCCCGTTGAAAAAAAAACCAGAGCAACATTCCATTTTTCAAAACCTCCTATGTATCCTTTCCCAAGTGCACCGGTTCTTTACTCTCAGTGAGCTGCTGAGGAAGACAGGCATGGAACTCATTATCTGCCAATATCCCTTGACTCCTTCACTTCCCATCTGAGTCTAATTCTTAGGAAAGAGACCCCGATGGGTTCTTGCCTCCAGGTATAATTACTCCAGCATTGACTGACATTCAAAGCACACATGCTACTTTCTTAGCTTTAATTAGAGTAAATTGGCTGAATTTATTTACTGGTCGTTCGGGGGTTGGAGGGATGGGAATATGTTTAGGTTATCACTTCCTGCCGATGCTAAGGTTTAGCCCCGATTAGAGTTTTCTATATTTAGGACAAAATTGCTTCAGAAATGGAGTGACAGGTGCTCCAACAAGAAAATTGCCACCGACAACAGCGGAAACGAAGACTCCAGAGAAGTTTCATTTAAACGACCTTGAAGGTTTTCTCCATCGAACAACCCAGAAATTCTTTCGCTAGACTCTATCATTTTTGACGTTGAGAATAGGAACACCAAAAAGAAATGCAATGTAGAGTGTTTTAGACCCACTTAAGTAGAGATAAAAACATATTTATCTGAGTGTTTCTTTCTTTAAATACTTTTATTGATGCACTGTAATTATACATCATAGTGAGATTCAAAGTGATACAGTCACGCATGCACACATCAATGTCTCTGAATGATTTTTTTTCTTGCAGTTAATTAACATTGAACCCAGCACCTCACGTGAGTGCTATACTCCCAGACCCCCTCTTTTTTTGATTGGTACTGGGGATTGAACCCAGGGGCATTCTACCTCCAAGCTACCCCTGCAGACTGGTTTTATTTTTTATTTGGAAACAGGGTCTCTTACTAAATTGCTGAGAGCCTTGCTAAGTTGCTGAGGCTGGCTTCTGGCCTGTGCCTCCTGTTTCAGCCTCCCAAGTACTGGGATTACAGGTGTGTGCCCCTGCGCCCGGCTCCCAGCCCTCTTATTTGTTATAAATTCCTCTGTATTTGTGGCTATTCCTCATTTATAGTTTTGTTTGTTTTTCTGAAATAAGCTAGCTAGTGATTTGTTATTTCGTTAATTATTTCAAAGAATCAATTCTTGGATCAATCACTAATACTTTCATTGTTTTATATTCTAATATCATTAATGATTTGTTTTTCTAATGCATATTATTTGTCTTCCTTTTTTACTTTAATATTATTTTGTTGGCTTTTTTCTATAGTATTAAGTTGAATGCTTAATTTATTTTCTTTCTTTTTTAATGATATTTTTATTAGTGTAAATCGAAACTCTAAGTAGATTTTTAGCTTGTCCCATATTTTAAAAAATGTAATGGATTTTATTATTTTGTAGAAATTTTAGCTTTGCTTTTGTCTTTGGCCTAAGTGTTGATTAAAAGCGAATTTCTTAATTTTCATGGGATTGATTGGCTTCTTATTGTCCTTTCCTTCTCTGTCTCCTCCTCTTCTTTATTTAGAGTTTAGTGCCATACAATCAATAATGTATCCATGCTATTTCTAGTTTTGGGGCTGGATTCGTGGTCTAAATTTTATTAAATGGACCATGAATTCTTGCAAAGCAGGTGTAACAAGTTGTACAGAGTACGCTCATGTTCATCAATTATACAATTTATACCCAACATTCTTCATTATTGTTGCTAAATTAATTTTCCATGGACTAAAGTCTCATTATATTTTAGTCTACTTTCTTTGTATTTCCTATAGTCTATGCATTATGATTTTTTTTTTTTGCGGTACCGGGGATTGAACCCAGGGGCGTTCTACCTCTGAGCTATACCCCCGGCCCTATTTTTTATCCTTTATTTTGAAACCGGGTCTCACAAAGTTGCGGAGGGCCTCACTAAGTAGCTGAGGCTGGCCGCGAACCCGGATCCTCAGGTCTCTGCCTCCCAAGTACTGGGATTATAAGCGTGCGCCACTATGCCCGGCCATTATGATTTTTAAGATAACCATTTTGTGTGTTAAGATACTTACAATCTCATTATAGATTGTATTCTTCTTTTTTTCTTTTTCTTTTTTGCAAGGCAGAGATTGAACCCAGGCCTTTGTGTTGCTCCCCAAACTCTCTGCCACTGAACTGCACCCCAACCTCAGGATTGTATTCTTTATTGTAAAATTCCCTCTTTGCTTTTGACACTTTTGCTTGGCTTTAGCGGACGTGCCCGGGTGTTTTGAATTGCCCTCTCTGTCCCTGCGTGGTTCAAGATGGCGCGATGGGTCTTTCGGTAGGGCGCATACACCATGCGGGCCCCTTGCCCTCTACACAAAGCCTGCTCTGCGGGTTCACGGGCCCAGCCCGCTCCCTGTCACCCACACTGCCTATTTAGTATGGCACGAGCAGGGAGAAGGGTTCTCCCAGGAGGCGGGCAGCTTTCTGCAGGCTGACGATGAGGAGGGCCACCAGCCCTGGTGTTCTCAGGTCCCGCCACACTGACGGGAACATTTTTCTAGCTCCATCCCTTTTATGGTTCATTCTAGAACTTTTCACTTTCATGAGTCACTCTGTACTTTCAAACAGGTAAATCTAAAGCGCAGTATGATGAGCGCATGAGACATCTACGCATCTCCTCAGTGAGCCTGCCTGCCCGCTATCTACGCCCTGGATCCATCTGCGCATCCTCATGGTTTTATCTTCTTTATCTCTGCTCTATCTACTTTTGGTCTCCATTGCTCCAGTCCCAATACAAGCTACCTTTTTGTTCTGTTTGTTTTGTTTGGGTTGGATTACTGCAAAAGCTTCCAGAGATGTCTCCCTGATTCTAATCTACATAGCAGCCAGGGCGATTATTTTAAAACACAAGTGAGCTCATGTATGTTCACAAGACCCAGCGAAGGTCACACATGAAAGGGAATTCAGATCCCCGGATTCTGCGTGGTCTGTTTCCTGGCCAGGGATGCCTCCCTCCATCCTCTCCTGTCCTTCTTTCTACCAGAACAGCTTGTGCTTCTTTCTGCTTTAAGGCTTCGGGGCTGTTTTTTGCTGTCTGCAGGCTGGCTGTCCCCTGGTCTGTCTTCACTGGCCACCTTCTTAGAGACGCCTTCTCTGACTATCCGGTCGAAAGTTGTCTTCTAGTCGCATTTGATGCCATTACCCTTTTCTCTATTGATCACAGCCCATAGTACTTCCTGATTCATCATATTGATATATTCATCTACCGTGCACACTGACATGTAAGCTGCATGAGGGTCGAAACATGCCTCTTAGTCATCACTACTGATAACCATCACCAGGACCGTAAAGTCACACATCGCCCACCATGGTGGCTCAGTCAGGTCCTGGTCTAAGCCCTTTCCAGGAACCAGGGCTCCCATGGGCGCCACAGTCTCATGAGGTTGGTCCCACTCTTGTCCTTGTTTTAGTGCTTGAGGAACAGAGGCAGAGAACTGCAAGGATTCCTGCAAGGCCACGCAGCCACTAAATGGTAAAGTTGGGATGGAACCCAGGCAGAGTGCCAGCTACAGATCTGCATGAGGCAGGGACAGTCCTGAAATACTCAACGGGAGGGTGGAGGCAGGAGAGGGGGATTCACAGCAGAGCGCGCTGAGTTGTACTTCACAGTCCTGAAGAAGGGCATGTAAGCGGGAGATCTTATTTATATTTTCAAAAATCTTTTGGTATTGAAGTATATCAAAACAACCCAAAACATTTTCAAATACATGTTGGCCTTTGCTTGTGTAGGTGTCGGGCATCTGTTGTACCAAAGAGGGAGGCGGGAAGATGAAATGCTTTCAAGTTAAAGCACACGGAGAAACAGGTCTGTAAGTCTGGGTTCTTTCTGGAATGATTCGGGTTGCGGTTTCCTGTTCTTTTATACTACTTATGAGAGAGAGAGAGAGAGAGAGAGAGAGAGAGGGAAAGAGGTGAAATGGGGGACTGACAAAAGGTGAGTCCAGCCATTAGAAGAAATCCATTATTATTATTATTATTATTTATTATTATTATCCATTATTATTTCTATTATTTCAGTGCTTAGGATGAGCTGAAAGTTTGCCAAGAGGCCAGCACGATTCCACTGGCCAGACATGGCAGCCTATCACAGGTGTGCCAAAGAGACACCCCTGCCTCCCCAAAATCCAGCAGTCGGTGAGATTAAGCGCACATGTCAGGTAAAAGACTCCCCCGGCCACTGATACCAGCAGCCTTAGGTTAGTTTCAGGAGCCAGTCTAAGGACCTGACATTTCATCCTCATGACACACCTGGCCAGGTAGGTGTTATTAGGATCCCCGTTTCACTGTTGAAATTGAGGCCCAGAAAGATCAAGTAACTTGCCTAATGTCACACAGCTACAAAGTGGTAGAGCCGGAATTTGAACCCAATTATAGGGTTGTGCCAAGAAAGTTGAGTGAATCTAATTGCCACGGTAGAGCGGCCACTATGGCCGGGTCCGGTGGCGAGCGCTTGAATGTGCGGTCTCAGTTAATCCTCATGAAGTGAGTGCTACACCGCATCATTAGGAAACACTCAGAAAAACTTGAGGACTTTGTCCAAGTTTATGTCAAACAGGCTTGTCTGACTCCAAAGTCCGGACCAACTAGTAACTCATTAAACTCTTTAAACCAGCGGATGGGATGACCGTTAGCACCCCAGTCCCTGCCTCTGACACTTCCCTCTCGTTTTTTTGTGCTTTTACAATATACAACTCAACAATGCGCAGAATCTAAAACCCGCTAAGAGCCCCGGCCAGCTCCGTGCCTGGCATTGTGCTAAACTGTTTTCCATGAATGCCCTCACTCAGTCCTCCCAGCACTTTTTCCTACAGGAGGAATGCTGGTCGGCAGCTCTGTGCAGCCTCCCGGGAGGCAGTTTTCTGGAGAAAATAGAGCATTTTAAGCCCTCACAGTCGTCTTTCTCCTCAGTGACAAGAAATGAGTCAGACCGGGAATTCTTGTAATTGTTGAGTATTTAGCAAACATGCAATCCTATTGTATCGGGGGTTTCTTTGGGGAAGCGGGCGGCTTGCAGTTGGTTTCTTTGTGGTTTTGTTTCTTGAAAGGATAGTGGGGGAATCTGGTTAATTCTGGACACTTCCTCTCCCTGTCTTTCTGGGGCTCTCTCTGTCCTCAGGCCGGCCACACTAACTAGAGTCTGTGGAGAGGAGGGGGAAGGGACGGGGTCCCCAGGAAGCTCATTTGCATACCTCTTGTGCAGGGTGGCCACATCCTGGTTGGGACAATGTGCTTTCTGATAAACAGCCTGCATCCCCAGTGCCTGTGGGCCGTGGGCCAGCCTGTGGCCGCCCTCTATTCCGCCCGGGAGTCCAAGGACGGGACAAACTGGCTAAATGAACCTTTCATTTCTCTGGCAGAAACTCCTCTGGTCAAAGCCATTTATTAATATTAGATTAAGGAGGAGGCATCTGAGTTTTCCTTAGAAGCATTCCTAACCCTGGAGAAAAGTTACAAAACTCTGCCTCTCCGGCTATCAATTCTTTGGGGTTGGGGGAATAGTTTCCCCCAACTTACACAGCATGAAAGCCATATGAAGATTGAGCTTGACCAAGGATTTTTGTTGATAAATATTTATTTCCACATCTGTTTTATCTGTGTCCCTTTCTCTGCCCACGCCCCCCTCCCTAGTCCAACACACTGGGACAAAAGGAAGTGGAGGCTTAGCATTAACCAGGGACTGTAGGATCTTTAGGAATCTGGACAATTGAGTCCTAATTTTTCCATTCTTTCTACAATTTGGTAGAGAGAGAGAGAGAGAAAAGAGAGAAAGAGAGAGAGAGAGAGAGAGAGAAAGAAAGAAAGAGAAAGAAAGAAAGAAAGAAAGAAAGAAAGAAAGAAAGAAAGAAAGAAAACACGTTCTGTTTAGGGCAATTCAGGTAAGAAATAATCCCAGTACTTGGGTGGCTGAGACAGGAGAATCGCAGGTTCAAGGCTACCCTCAGCCATTCAGGAATACCCTCAGCAACTTAGCAAGACCCTGTTTCCAAAATTAAAAAAGGAGCTAGACATGGTGGTACATGCTTGTAATCCCAGTACTTGGGAGGCTCAGACAGGAGACTATTCTTATCCTCAGCAACCTAGAGAAACCCTGTTTCAAAACAAAAAGTAAAAAAATTGGGATGGGGTGTAGCTTGGAGGTAGAATGCCTCTGGGTTCAATCCCCAGTACTACAACACAACACAACACAACACAACACAACACAACACAACACAACAAAAAATAGAATAGAAAGGGCTGGGGGGTGTAGCTCAGAGGTAGAATGCCCCTGAGTTCAATCACCAGTACCAAAAACAACAACAAAAAAAAGAGTGCCGGGCGTGGTGGCGCATGCTTATAATCCCAGTACTTTGGGAGGCGGAGACCAGAGGATCTGGGTTCACCGCCAGCCTCAGCTCTCTTTCTCTCTCTCCCTGTCTCTCGTGCTCTCTCTCTCTCTCTCTACTTAGAGAGGCCCCCCGCAACTTTGTGAGACCCGGTTTCAAAATAAAGTATAAAAAATAGGGCTGAGGGTGTAGCGCGGAGGTAGAACGCCCCTGGGTTCAATACCCCAGTACCGCAAAAAGAAAAGAGAAAAATCTGTTTTCTTTCTACTCTTTTCCCCTTTTAATTCCCCTCAACACAACTGAACCTTTCCTGCTCTGCTTAAAGAACTTTCAAATCTAAAAGTGCTGCATATTTTAATCCAAACTTTCCTGGGGGCTAGAACCGCAGGGAGGGACACTGAAATCACTTGAACACTTTTGATCAGTATTTCATACAACAGATGTTTTCTCCAGGGAGCAGAATGTGCGGCTATTTCCTTTGCACGTTTCCAGTGACCCCTGAAGTACGTGGGGCCACTCTGCAGCCACCGGGGCAGCAAGGACTGTCTCCCAAGAGCTGACTAGAGTTCTCCTGGAGGCGTTCGCGGAGGATGCCAGAGAGACAATGTCCCAAGGACAACTGGGCAGAGACCCCAGGCGGCATTTTGAAGGATTAGCCATATGTCTACTAAAGTCTCTGAAGAGATTTCTGGTTGCTGAAGAACAGTCCTGTGATAGAGATTGATTATTGTGAGGTTTAGAAGTTAAACGCTTACATGTGGCGCACGTTGAGGCAGATTGTGAAATGGAACGAGACCTCTACAGAGAGCTGGCGAGGAAGGCCCATGCAGGTTGGGTGTCCTGCCCAGGCACTGCGCGGCCCTGTCCCGCAGGGCACAGGGCTCAGAGCACTCGCCCTGCTCCGTAAGTCCCAGTCCTGCCAGTCTGCAATCCCCAGGGCTGGTGTGATGTGGAAAAGCAGTTCACTAGAGCTCAGTGATCTCCCCTCCTCTAGAACAGGGGACGCCGCCTGGCACACAGTCGGGCTCAGTGCTGTGGGATTAAAGACTCTGGTGGAGGTCCACCCAAGCTAGTGCTTGCAACACCGCCATCATTTGTCATGATACAGATCAAGGGGCAATTTCTTCAAAAGCTTTAGAAAAAGAGACGGAGGGTGGTCATCGGCATCAGACCTTGGCATTCCGCTCCTGCAGGTGCCCACCTTGCCATATCCTGCACCTCAGGGTCTAGAGGTGGTGCCATGGCTGTTTGCGCTCTGATATTTAGGATGGTGGGCCTTCAGCACGTGCGTGCTTCGTTGCGTCTGGATCTCGGGACTATGACATGATCCCTGCACCAACCTCTCTTGGCCCCGAGCTCAGCTGTTCTTGGGGGAACCTGTGTGGTTTCTGTTCTCTGCTTTGGGGGGGAGGGGTTATCTCTTGATATTCTGAGGGAGATCATGGACACTTTCCTTCTTGTCAGAATTGTTACCAGAGCGGAGCACCGGGGAGGGAAATGTAAGACAGCCCAGCTCACCCCAGCGCCCCTGGTCGCTTGGTCCCAGTTCTGGTAAATGGCTGGACCTAAGAAGAGGAAGGCCAACTCCCAGAATTTCTTCATAGCCATTTGACCCTTTCTCAAAGGCATTACTGGCCAGGGTGTCTGGGCTAGGGAGGGCGAGGGCGTGGTCTAGACCTGGGTCTGTCTCTCTCAACAGAGAAGAAGGGATAAAAATCTATAGATCAGTCCTGTATTTGAAGAAAGATGGTCGGCCAAACTTCCCTGCGCAGAGACTTCTGGAACATCGTGTTTGGGGTTTGTGAGCCAGCCCTGTGGCTCTGTGCGGGAGAAGGTAGCATGGCAGTGGTGGCTGCTTCTATCCCTAGTTCTTTGACATTCAGGAGGGCTTGGGACAAAAGGACAAAGTTTTGGTTTGCTGTTCTCTGACGATCTAGCTGGGTTGCTTTTTTTCCTTCCTCCTCTTTTATAGGGTAGTTTAAGAGTTAGATTTTCGTTTTTTTTTTTTTACCACTGAATCTAATTTAATTGTGGTTTATTTTATTTTACTTTTTTTTGTATATGTTCCCAGAGCTTTTGGGGTTATTGGTAAACTTTAAAAAATACCACAGCACATGTAAACATGTATAACTTAAGAACCGGTCATGACTAAGACCCGTGATATCCTTTGGAAAATTCTTATTTGGAAGCAATTCTAATTAACAAGACATTTTCTGGTTTACTTCTTGCACGCTTTATTAATAATATTGCCGTTAGTCAGATAGAATCTTTTTTCCTCCTATGATTTAATTTTTCCCTATTCTGTTTCTCAATAACCAATTCGATTACAGTTACCTTTAATGAAAAAAAGGTGGTTAGCTTATGATAACAATGAACCACAGGATAGAGATAAGACTCGTTGGACTCTTCAATGTCAGAACTTTCCAGATGTGCCCTTCTAATAAATGCAGTGAAAATGAATTACAGAGAAACCTCATTAAGCTACCATGGGTTTATTCAGAAGAATCTCACAATTTAAGGGACATGCTCTTCCCTCAAGTAACTAGATTCCTACCAAATGCTGTGTGCCAGTATGCCACTGTCAATATGATTTACATTATGATGTGAGACTATCATATACCAATAAAAGTACATTAATAAAATAAATATAAGGATACT
>PVJS01039696.1:0-18782 GCA_004027185.1 Glis glis | reverse complement strand
GGAAGGGGGGAGAAGGTTGTCTGGGAACATTCTGTTTGCCCAGACAAATGTTAACATTGTATGGTGAAAGGACTTTGTATCTTTTTCTGATGCTCTAGGAAGGTATATAAGGACTGGGCAAAATAAAGTCGGAGAGCAGTATTAACTGTGAGCCTTCAACCTCAAGCTTGTGTCCCTGTGTGATCAATCCCGACACCCTCCGCAGAGACTCGGTCCAGGCTGCGCGGGCGCGGCACAAAAGGAATCATTATTTTTATTCATGTAAATAAAATTCCTTGTGCACCTGTGAATTATAGAAATCTTTCGTTTTTTTCTTATTAAACTCTTCTAGGATGTCACGCCTATGAAGATGTGACACATTTGACATGAAAACTCAGAAAAGAGGAAATAATCTTTGCAGATATAAGGGTTAACCTTGTCTTGGGGAGATTATTAAAAACAGGAAATCTAGTAATGTGTAAGTACAGAAAGAAATGAAAGACATTGTATAAACTCAAAGAAGCTTAAAATACTGCCTAGTAATGGAAACTAACAATTAGAGTATACTTACTTTGAAGCCTTCATGTATATAAATTATATTGTTCTATCTTTACAATAAAGCAGTCAGTGAGGAATTATTCTCACTTATATTTTACCAGTTAGGCAATAGAACTGGAAGTAGCAAGGAGGCTTCTCAAAGTAATATAGGTGGGAATTGATAGCTTCAGGGCTCATACCAATTCCTTCAAGCTTTGTGAGGATCTCTAGAAGTCAATTCAGTGCTATAAAGCCTAGAGGGCAATTGGCCAAAGAAATGGAACCTTTCTGAATGAAATCTGGCTTGTCTCCTAGGTGACATTTTATAATTATCACACAAAAAAAGGGAAGGGGGGCAAGGGTGTAGCTCAAAGGTAGAATGCCCCTGGGTTTAATATCCAATATCCCCTCCCCAAAATAAAAGAATGATGGCATCAATATTTTTAATGATTTTGTAACCTTAAAATTTTGAAGCTGGGCACAGTGGCACATGCCTGTAATTCCATACTTGGGAGACTGGCTGAGACAGGCGGCCTCAGGTTTGAGGCCAGCCTCAGCAATTCAGGGAGGCCCTCAGCAACTTAGCAAGACCCTCGCTCACCCCAATTAGAATGGCAATCAGCAAGAATACAAACAATAATACATGCTGGTGAGGATATGGGGAAAAAGAAACTTTTTTCATTTAATTTAATTTAATTTTAACATACTTTTATGGGTGCATTGTAGTCTCACATCATAACATAGTTCATTGTGATAGTGACATACATACACACAGCACTTGGTGAGCTTACCCCTGGCTCCCTCTTCATTCCCTTCCCTTCCCCACACATGATATTGAGATTGGCCTTGGTAATTTCACATATATACATCTTATTTACTGTTGGTAGGATTGAAAGTTAGTGCAGCTTTTATGGACATTAGTGTGGAGGCTCCTCAGGAAATTATGAATGGAACACCCATATGATTGTTCCAACTATAGCACTCCTGAGTATCTTTCCAAAGGTATTGAGATCAACCAGTACTTGGGAGGCTGAGACAGGAGGATCACAGGTTCTAGAACAGCCTCATCAACATTGTGAGACTCTCAGCAACCTAGTAAGACCCTGTTTCAAAACAAAAAATAAGCTGGGTGCAGTGGGCACACACTCGTATGCAAGTACTTTGTAGGCTGAAACAGGAGGATCGCAGGTTTGCGGCCAGCCTCAGCAACTTAGTGAGGCCCTCTGCAACTTAGGGAGACCCTGTTTCAAAATGAGAAGTAAAATAGGACTGGGGGTATAGCTCAGAGGGAGAATGTTCCTGGGTTCAACCCCCAGCACCAAATAAAAAAGGTATTGAGATCAGAATATTATAGTGATACATGCATATCCATGTTTATAGCAGCATAATTCACAATAATGAAATAATGGAACCAGCCTGTGTCCATCAACAGATGAATGGATTACAAAATTATGAGCTATGCACACAATGGAATTCTACTCAGCTATTAAGAAGAACAAAATTATGTCATTTGCAGGAAAATTTATGGGCTAGGAGAATATTATATTAAGTGAGATTAGCCAGTCACAGAAAGTGAAGGGTCATATGTTTTCTCTCATATGTGGAAGCTAGGAAGTAATCAGTATATATAAAGGACTTTCGATAAAGGAAGAGAAACCTCAGTGGAGTGAGGGAGGTAGTCTAGAAGAGGGTGGTGAGGGAATGGGGAAGAGAGAATTAGTGAAGGAAACATTTCCATTGACAGTATATACATATGTGAAATTACCAATGTCAATCTGTTTCAAAGTAAAAAATAAAAAGGGCTGAGGGTATAGCTTGGAGGTAGAATGTCCCTGGATTCAATCTCCAGAACAAAACAAAAACTTGAGGGTGAGTTGTTTGGGAAATTAATATAAATGCATAATAAAATGCAAACTTTAGACCCAGATGAGTATTAGATTATTCCAATTATTTTTTTAAACTGCAAAAAGTAGCATCTATCATAACCTCTACTGGAAACTATTAGGAAAAAGAAAAACTTTCCAAATTTAGAATTCCTACAACAAATGTTATTCCAGTGGTAATCTCCATTGTCCACTATAATTAATATATGAAAATACTTCCACAGTGATTATGAAACTGCAAATCACAAGAATAAACAATAGAAGGGTTTTTGTTTTTGTTTGTTTGTTTAGTTTTATACAGGGGATTGAATTCAGGGGTGTTCTACCTCTGAGTTACACACTCAGCCTTTTCATTTTGAAAAGGGTCTAAATTGCTTAAGCTGGCCTTGAACTTGTCATCTTCCAGTCTCAACCTACTAAGTACAGAGATTACAAGGGTGTGTCACTGTACCTGACTAGAAGTGGTATCTTTAAAATATTCTTCAATTTATCTCTGTGATACCTAATGTTTCAAATTTATTATGTCATTCATGCTACAGAAATGAAACTGGCTTACAAAGAGAAAGTTGTTTTAGTAGAAAAGCAAGAGAACTTATTAAATTAAAGAAAGTACTATTAAGATACTGTTTTAAGATTCTAGGGACAATGCAGCAAAAGTATCACTATAAAGCTTTATAAGTAATACTCTATTTCCATTCATTTTAATTAAAATTATAAATCTCACATTTTCATGTTTCCTTGGTATCTACAAATATGCTTACTAAGTCAGCCTGTATATCTGGTTTCTTTACAATTTACACTAGAGCTATAATAATGTAATCAAAACCTTTTAAAGATTGCTTAAATTCCAGTAAGGGCAAATTTATTTTTGCAAATGATACTACTAGGATATATAGGAGTATATATTAAAGCTTATTATAATTAGATTTGAGGACAGTAGCTGTTTTTGTTATTTCAATGTGAATAACATTGCAAAGTAGAAAAAAATACTACTAGAAAACTTTCAATTGATTATCTGTCAAGAGATGCAGGTTTCTTTTACTGTTTTGAGATTTATAGACTCTGTCCAAAACCAAATCTAAACCAGGATGAGAATGCTTATAATGTTATGTGCTTTGTTAGCGATAGCAATTACATCAATAATGTTTTCTTGAAACAACAATTTACAAGAAAATGGGAGTTTTACTAAGTTATTGCCTAGAATATCTTAATGTTCTCAAATGTGTACTACCTCATTCCATTTAATTATGCTTTACACAGTCATTTTTTAGTTCACTATTTCACACAGATTTGAGGCAACAAAAAGCAAACATGTGAATCTTTGGTAAAGGAAGATTTCCATGATATGCCTACTCAAAATTTTGCAAAAGTGATTATAAATTTTAAAAGCACAGAGCAAGTGACCAAATGAAGGCATTTACTCCACTACTTGTTTCCAATTTCACTGATAAAAACAAAAAAGTTAAAAATATCTTCTCTTATTCAAACAAAAAATGAACACAACTAATTATAAAGACCACCTGGCCTTTAATGTGCAATTCAATGATAAAAAGATATGAAATTCCAGAGCAAATAATTTGCCTATATGAAATTAGAGATAACAAACCCTCATAATACCTGAAGACAGCCCAGCTGCCTATCACCCCACTAGAACCTGATGCATCATGATGCATACACCCACCACACATACCCACATCACACCTGTATGCAAGGACATGAGCCTCACGGAAATATAATAGTTGAGATGACGTATGGTTAAACTTTAACACTAGTTACTCCATATTGCCACCCTGAGCACTACAAGGTCATAAGCTCCACTAAGAATGTTTGGCTTAAGGTAGGGTAGCTGTAAACTTTGCTAATACTGCATAATGCTTAACCTTGACTTCTGTATCCCCGCCTCTTTGCTTATGCAGATGTAGAAAATCCAAACAATGTCAAATGTAAACATATATTGTTTGGTCTCAAGTGAGTTGTTTTCCACCATTCTAAAATTATGCGAACTTGTACTTTTGACTCTGAGAAATTGTGCTTTTCTTTCTATATAAGCAGCTGTCAATAGACACTAGGGGCTGCACTCTTTTTTGCATGTGGCCCCAGCAGGCCGGAATAAAGACCTCTCAATTGGACTTCAGAGTCTGGTGTGTCTCTGTGGGCAACCTCATAACATAGTCATGGAGGAATCCATGCCTGACTGAGGCTCACAAAATTATAAAATGTCAAAGAGATGAGAGAGGCAGAAATCATACGAAAAAGATATCATAAAGCCAATGAAGAACATAATTAATCAATGAAATGCATGGCCATTTAAGAAACATAATGTACTTTATTCCATTATTAATGATGCAAATAACAAAGTGTTATGAATTTTTATGCTTGTATTCATACAATGGTAGAGAATATATTTGAAATATTTTAATTAATGCACATATTGTGAACAACATTGACTTTACCCAGTACTAATTTTATAATGAGAATTAGAAAATCTTTTAGTATTAATAAGAAAACAACAAACAAATAGCTTAATAGTTTCTAGTGCCTCTTTGGAGGGATACTTCCAGCTGGAAGAAACAATGCATTCCATCTTGAAGTGTGTATATGTGTGGGTGTGTGGATGTGTGGGTGTGGTTAAGTTGAAGGTATGTTAAATGGTAAAGATGCCAGAGAATGTGGTGGCTCTAAGTTTTGTTTACCAAATATTTCCACTGCCATAACTGTATTGGACAGGGTTCACTAGATAAACAGAATTCACAGAATGAGTATATTTGAAAAAGGGATTTATCAGATGGGCTTACAGTTTGAAGCAATGTAATCCCAAGTTCTGACTGCACGTGGAGAGTCAGAGGTACCAGTAGCTGGTCAAGCGGTCTAAGAGCTGGAGTCTTAGGATCAGAGCAACCACTAATTTAGTCCCAGTCCAAGATGTGAAGATCAGGAAGCTCTTCGGAGAAACGATGGTTAAGTTTCAATTCGAAGGGCTGGAGGCCGAAGATCTCAGACGAGAGCAGAAGATCAAGAAGCTCTTCAGAGAAACGGCGAAGTTCTAGTTCTATGAGCCGAAGGCCGACGATCTCAGGCGAGAGCAGGTGTGTTTTCTTCGGAAAGAGTCGCGCATTGCTCTACGCAGCTTCTCCCTCTTTTATCTAAGTCCTGCACCTATCAGAATCCTGCTGCCTACATTCAGGACAGGCTTTCTGTTTAATCTGCTGTTACACACCCAAAGTCACATGATCTTGGGTGTGTCATGATCAGGTCAAGTTGACAAACTAGATTGACTATCACAATAACATAGCAACAATGCACCCTCTCAACCTCTGGTGGTGGAGTGAAGCTGTGTGACTAGATTTGGCTAACGAACTTGGAGTAAAAATAGCATTTCTCACTTTCAGGCTAGACAATTAATTGTCAGTGCAATATCCTTCCTTGCTCTCCTTTTGCCTCAACTGGTAGCATTTGAAATGTTCATTCAGTTTCCTTTCCCTGGAAACCTGGTAACTACAGTAATGATTACTACTAGAGATGGAGAATTCATTTCACAAGGAAGAAATAGACATTTGCAGCTTTAAGTTATGAAGACTGGGAAATTGCCTGCTACCATAACATAAACTAGACCCTTCCAATGAAGAGAGAATGTGCTTGCAACTGCATATTTAGAGGGAACTGGTGAAGACTGTTTTATCAGGACAGGTTTAGAACATCATTTCTACTGCCTGAGAGCATAGGATAGTGGTGTCCAGGAAAGAAGAAAAGCCAAAAGCTCAAAGACAGTAGTCCTAACACTATGAAAGCATAAATGAATGCCTACTGGACTGAAACCAAAATGGGCCTTAGCATAACTCCCTTTTCAGGGAACACTATCTCCAGGGAAAAGCAGCAAAAACGGGAAAATGGCTTAAATGGCCACGCAGGATGGAAATATGCTTTGGGGTCATTAAGAATTAGTCTTTGAAAGCACTGATTTACTTATACACAATCTAGATCTAGCCTTTGCTCATGAATTTAATGGAGATTCTCGTGGTTGTATTAAAAAATTAAAAGAACATGTATTAAAGTACAATTTGGACACCTAAAAAGGATTTTAGTCAATATTAATTTATTAGGTGGCATGAATCAAAATTTTTCTTAATAATGTTTAAGCACTTTAAATCAAATCGATATAATTCTGAAATTTATTTTCAACTTGGAAATTTTTTTTGTTTCTTACAATTTGTTCAACACCTCTCATTAAAGGCCTTTGTTACTATTGTTTTTAATTATAAAGTGTAATCCTCTCCTAACTGAGAATTGTAATTTCTGTAACACACATAAAATCTACTTTTATAATTCTAACTATGGAAAAGAAAAGCTATTAACAAATTATAGTAATTGATAGGAACATGAAAGGTCTATGTGATTTGTATTCTTGAATTTATTCTAGCATAAATTGAGGATAAGTGCTTATTTAAAATTTATTATCAAAGGATAAAGAATATAATTATTTATTTTACTACTCTGATTATTGTATAAACCTACTTTGATTTACTACTTCAGAACACTTGTAATGAAATGTATTGTTTCTTCTCCTAAAGTACTGTTTCTTCTTTTCATACATCTGACAATGAGGTTAATTATAAACTCAAATGACTTCCAGTCTCATGAGAAAATATTGCATTTGGAGACAGTGATAATGTATCAATTTGTGTTTCTGAAATAAACATGTGAGCAATAAAAGCGGTTCTCATGAAATTCACCATTCTAAATATATAGTTTGGCCTTTAACTTTGATGATTTAATAATCAATTGATTTATGAAATAAAATTATTACAAGAATTATTTTACCTTTCTAGAGTATGTAATATCAGGATAAGCATTAAATTTGTGTCCTTTGCTTGATTTAATACTATTATCTGTATTAGCAAGATATAAGTAAAATCCTTCGTGAAAGAGTTTAATGATTCTGAACATTTCCCATCTTGTACTCATCAGCTTTTCATTATTCTTTTTCCCTCTTGTAAGATTTCTGACTATCCGTTTTCTAGCACAAGTAAATTAATAACAATTCCAGAAATCAGTAAGGTCATTTTAGCTGATGAAAGCAAAAATGGATCTCTTGCCTTGCTACTTTAAAGCTAAGTGAGTGTTTCATGAGATAAAATGCTAATGTTTCCATTTTCATATTCCATCTTGTCTTAAATATTCAAAATATATTTGCAAAATATATGTTATGGACATACGAAAACTGCTAATTGTGTCATAAAGTTCTAAAATATTTCTTGTGCTAAAGATTTTAAATATATTTAAAAATTTAGTTTTATAAATATAACATCATAAAAACATAGATAAACTACATAATAACTACTACAGGTCTGTATTTGGCTTTTGCAGGTGTACTACCACAGGATTTGGTGCATCATAGACTCCTGTTCATATACCCAAATATTACAAATATTTGTACATAAAGATAGTGTAAAAATAATATTTGTAGGTGACTTAAGGTAAAAATATGTGTAAATTGGGAATCATGAAGTGATGGGTATCTTAATCAGTGTTAGGAGTACCTTAATGTATATCGAAATCATTTAATTAAAAATGAAGAATACTGGCCAAACACAACAATTCTGATCTAGTAGAGCTGAGCTATAGTTCAGAAAAGCTTTATTAAATGTATCACACATGATTTTGATGGTGGAATGCCATATCTCCAGTTTTGAAAATCTCTTTTCTAATGGAACTTTTGAGTACAGTCTCCTGACACTGTTTAAATTATCTTCACTGTATGGGACTCCCATATGACCATGCCATCCAGCTGGGAGAGTCATATGGTTTGGATATAGTTTGAGTTTTTCCTCCAGAGTTTCATGTTTTAGAGCCTTAATCTCCAGTTTGGTGATGTTGGAGGATGGAGGAACTTTTGCAAAGTGGGGCATAGTAGGACAGGCCATTGGGGACATCACCCTCAATTTCTACCACAATGAGTTGTTATTAAAAAAATAAAAAACTTAGATTGGCCCCCGAATCTCTCTAGCATCCTGTCTTGCACTCTCTCCCACCATGATGCCATTCTCCTTGCTATGATGTAGCCAGAGCCTCTTACCAATTAGGTGTTGGCACCATGCTCATATATCTCCAGAACTATGAGTTAAATAAACCTCTTTTTAAATAAAGTATCAAGCCTTAGGTTCCTTATTATAGCAACAGAAAATGAATTAAGGCAGAAGGTATTCTTCATTGCATTTGTGTTTATGATGAAAACTCCCCAAAATTATTCAAATGCTATAATAAATAATTATAAATAATATAAAGACTGTAGAGCATAGTGGCTATTCAACCAGAAATATGTAATTCACAGATGTGCACATTTACTGTTCTACTGTATACATACTTTCACTGTGAATGGCAATTATTCTTTATGTTAAATTCTCAGAAGAAAATCATGATAACAAAATAGTGTCAATGACAAAGGTGCTAGAGTATTGTAGAAACACCAATTGCATAATCCTGGGTGAGAACTAAAACTCTGCAACCCTTTTTTGACAGAATTAATTGCAAAAAAAGGTATACATTCAATTTCTATCTAGATATCCTAACTCATTTAACTATATACACATAAATAAAGAAATAGAATACTTGAGATGGGAGGGTTGCTGGAGAAGTGAGGAGAAATAGTTGAAAAATATTTGATCACAGAAAAGAATTTCTTTAAAGTTTTTTTTAATTGTTACTGCCGGATTACCAAATAAAATTTAATTTCACATTTTTGTAGACTCAAAATTTAATTAAACAATGGTACTAACATTTTACTTAGAGTATTGGAATTTTTTGGTTCCTTTTGCAAACACTACCATGCTCAAATGAGCCAAATCAGGGGCAAAAAAAAAACATGTAGTTCTCATGTCTCAGGCTTATGGGTTTTACATTCCATATTAATTGACATATTTAGATGATCTATATTTATTATAATTTTCAGTATGGTTGGGGTTAAGTCTTCCAATTTTCTATGTTTTTATGTATCACATTGGTTCTCTGCTCATTTTTCTCTTTTCTTGACTTTTATAGTTTATTGAATATTTTTTAGTAACTTAATTTGATTGCCAATTTTGACATTTTTAGCTACCCCAGTGCATTTTATTAATTAATTTTTGTTCTAGGGATTTCAAGATACATGCTTTGCTTATATGAAATACTGTCAAATAATATTGTATCACATTATTTGAAATGTACAATCTTAAATGTTTATCTGTATTTATCCCTTCTGATCCTTTGTGCTATTGTTTTCGCATATTTTTCTTTGTATCTTATAAAAATAACTTATTCCTTTTTTGAAGAATTAATTATAAAGAAGACGAATATAAGCACCATATTTTACATTCACCTTTACATTTATCATGACTAGCATTCTTCATTCTTTTATGTAGATGCAGATACAAATTAAGTATGATCCCCGACTGAAGAATAAACATCCTTAACATTTCTTATAGTGAAGGCCTGGTGTGATTAATTTTCTCTGCTTTTACTGGTCTAAAATATCTTTATTCCATGGAGAATAGAATACTAAGATAAATATTTTTATCATTTTGATTTTAATCAGTATTTTAAGAATACAAATTTGTTTTCATTTAGTATGTATGGATTTTAATGAGAAGTCTACTGCCATTCTTTTCTTTGTCCTCTGTAAGCTAGGTTTTCTTTTCTTTTTGATGTTTTGTTCTTTTATGTGTCTGGGGTGCAGACACATAAGAGAAGAATGAAGGAGAGCTGGGACTTTTATCTTCACCCCATGTTAGAAGCACAGTTCCCCCTGCAGTCTCCCTGGAGACCGGATTAGAGCTTGATTATCTACCTACATCCAGCAATAGGAGGTGTTCCTTATCTCCCCTGTTGAAAAGCCAGAAATTTCACCACAATCCAGAAGCAATAAGGCTCTCTCATACTATCAGTGGGGTCTGCATGGAAGCAGTAAGGAGGTGCACTTTTTATTCACAGCCGAGATGTGTGAATGCAGTCTCAGTGAGGAACCTGACCTCCCAGCTCTGTCCAGTAATAAGAAAGTAGCCTCCAGGGCATCAACAGAGGCAAAATGAGAAAGCTGGACTCTACATCCACCTGGCAAAAGAAGGTGGGATATTCCTTCTTTTCCCTCTGGTGAGCGTGAGAAAGCCAGCTAAGGCAGAAGATCCAAAGATGATTCTGAGTATCATATTATACTACCTAAAATGTTCCATCCATTTTCCTACAAATGGCATAATTCTGTTCTTCTTTATTCATCTGTTGACAGATAGTGGGAAAATGGAACTTGAGAACATTATGCTAAGTGAGATTAGCCAGTCTCCGAAAGTCGAGGGTCCTGTGTTTTCTCTCATATGTGGAAGCTAGAGAGAAAATAGGAGAGAAAATGAACTTCAGATAAAAGAGGAGAAAGACTAACAGAATAGTGGAAGGGTATGGGGTGGGGGAAAAGGGAAAGGGAAAATGAGGCTTGAGGAAGGGAACAGATCAAATAATTTTATGTTCCTATATGAAGGTTTCACAACTAATCTCGCTAACATATGTGAGCTGGGGGAATGGGAGGATCTGGAGGGAAACACTCATTTGTGCATAAATAAATGTACCACTTTGCATCTCTCCATGTTGTATAATTACAATGCAGAAGTAAAATTATTAAAAAATACCCAAAATGTACAGGATACAAGGGAAAGATTTCATCATGCCAGAAATTAAAAACTCTCAACTTAAATGAGAAAAGGTAAGAAATGCCAACACCAGGATGAAACAGGTAAAGAAAATTTCTCTGCACATGAGGTATCACAAGTGCTCCATGTAAAAGAGGCAACAAGGACTGGCTTGCAGGCACACATACTGAGTGGATCTCCCCTGTCATGCATATGCCCCATTGTCTCACTGGATTTCACTTGCAAAGTTAACTTCAAATGCAATCTTTTATTTCATATTTGGACTACATATACCTTACTGGGTATATGTTCCTTAGAGTTTTGTGGTAGCAAATTTAAAAAGACTCTTACAAGCAAACATCATTTCAGCAGAAAAATCATTCTAGGAAATAAATCTTTCATTTTAAAATTATGTTTGATTAGGAATTGCTATAAGAAATTTCCTTTGGTACTTTTAAATACAAGTGTGTGAATGTAAAAGTTCATATTTAAAATGTATTTACGGATAAAGGGAATTCAGAGTCTGCAATCATGCTAATAGTGATTTATTTCACTGCTCTAAAAGAAATAGGATTTTTCTCACCAGCATATACTTGATTTGGAGCTGTTCTGATTCAATGAAATTTACTGTTCAAGCACATTACAAAAATGTTTCAAAATAAACTCATGATGATATTTAGAGAATTTTTTTAGAAATTTTTAGTTCATTCTCATTTGCCTAATGCTTGCTTCAAATGAAGAAGCTCATTTTGTAAAGGTCATGGTGAAATATTCTGGAAAAAATAGCAGGGATATTTTCCTTGTGTTAAAGTGGAACAATGCCATGGATATACTGCAATAGAGAAGATAAAAATACAAGGGCAGATTCAATTCATATAGAAATTAAGATTCTCAAAGGCCCACAAAGTGAGTAAAATATAAATCTAGCACATGAACATTATCTGCTAGCTTCCAACTTACTATCCAATTATAAAACTGTCATTCACCATCTGTCAGAATCCTTGTATGGGCATTTGTCTTGATGGTGAGTCACTGCAGGGAGCTATCAGTATCACCATTACTTTCTTTAATGAGGACTCTGTCTATGTGCAACCCCTCCTGACAGCTTGTGTTCATGTCATTCATTATTGTCAGCCTGCCAGTGTGAATATGGAAGCTGTAGCTCCTGCAGCCATTTCTGTTGGAATAGGTTCTAAAATGCTAACTTCTAATCAATAAGCATAGAGAGTTGATCCTTCCATAATGGATGTTGTGCATAAGTATAGTGGTATCAGTTAAAATTTATTCTTTTTCAAAATACTATAACGCATGTTATAGTTATACTACCAGGGTGTTGGCTATATGTAAAAAGATTGAGAAATGACTCAACATGAGCCTTGCTCAAATGGAGTAGATTGAGCCACCTACTTCACCCCTAACATTCCTTCCATCCATAGATAAGGATAACCTTCTATAATCCATGCCAGTGAATCGAAGACCTTTATGAGTATACATGTGGGTGAGTATACATGAGAAAATAAGGAGAGTATTGGAGAAACTAGAAAGTGTGTTAAGGGGATATTCTGAAGAATACTTCTCCCAAAAGGAGAGCAAGCTACCCATGCACTTAAAGATTGTGGGACATCTATCTATCTATCTATCTATCTACCTATCTATCTATCTATCTATCTATCATCTATCTATCTATCAGTCTATCATCGACATATCTATCTTTTAGAAAAAATAAATATGAAATGGCACTGGAGAAAAAAGATATGTGTCTCTTTCAGATTTGCTGTTTCGACTCAATTATTTTATGGAAAAGCAAAGAACATATTTAAACACTTCCACCTATGTACCAAAGGTGGGTTATTTCAGAATTCATCCTCTCCAGTGCTTGAGAGAAAGCAAATTTTAGAAACAGTCATATCCAGTGTTCTCTCTCCAATTCTATACTTTCCCTCTGTATGTTTGTTTTATCAGGGTTCAAGCTTTTAGAAAAAAATTATCTGTCATGTTATTTCCTCAGACTAGAAAATCTGAAAATAGCATCAAGATGTTGTCTTATTGTCTAGGTGTGCCTTGAGGAAAGAGAAAGAAAGGAAGGAAGGAAGGAAGGAAGGAAGGAAGGAAGGAAGGAAGGAAGGAAGGAGGGAAGGAAGGGAGGGAGGAAGGAAGGAGGGAAGGAAGGAAGGGAGGAAGGAAGAGTTCAAATGAGAGGATCTAGGATATAATCATGTAATTTACCCATTCCAAGAGATAGTACAATATCATTCTTCCAATTCTGTCATCAATGATAACATAAAATGTGTTCACATTTCTAGAGTTCAAGGAAAATAAGACAATAACACATTATTTGATGCCATAGTAAGTGAGTTACAGGGACATTATTACCAGTAAAAGTATGCTTAATGTAGACTGAATTCATTAATTCAATCTCGAGGAGCCCTTAGAGGTGCGGATGCATAAAGTCTTTACTGTGAGATTGATGTGTCCTTGAGAAACAGGATGTAGCTGGGAAGGCAAGTGAATAAATATGAAGATAAAAACTTGCTATAGACACAGAAATAATCGCACTAATTCTGCTTGAGGGAACTGGCAAACACATCTTGAAGGTTGTTAATTTGATTCTGTAATTTAAAACATGAAGAATTTCTAGATAGAAAAATTATTTATCAAAGTGCTTTTTGTTTAAACTAGAAACCAAATTTCTACACAATATCTGTTGTTTAAGAATTCTGGAGATGTAGTTTTGTACTCTTTAGCTATAGTTTTCATTTTAATAATTAGTATATTAATAAAATTTGAAAATACTGATATTATTTTATTTAATATTTCTTTATATTGAATATTTAATGCATATGAATTAATCATTGGATTAATATTAAATAAGCATTAAATATTTAAAATATTGAGTTTTAAAGAAATTTAGTTGAAAGGCTTCATCAACTTTAGGACACCCAAAATTAATTAATTCTATTGGGCTTTGATTTTGAATTATATAGGCCAATCATTACTATAAATTGATGGAAAAAATCTTTTGAAAGAGTGTGGAATTCAAGCACATATTCTAAACTGCTATACTCTACATGGATTCTTTATATTTGCATACACTGGAAAGCAGAATAGTTTGAATATACATAAAAAAGAATTAAATTGTAGAAAATACCTCTTGGAAAGAAAGAGCCAGTAGGTAGACTTAATAAAATATTAACTTAGAAGCTATCAAACTTGGAAGGTAAATCTATGAAGAATAAGATTCATTGAAGAATAAAAATATTTTATAAGATACTGGCTAAGTGAAACTTCCGACTCCTATGGAAATGTTTTGCTTTATGCAAATTTTAGAAGACAAATAAAATGAGCAAAAATATTATGGCTAAAATGTATCCTAAAACGTCTGTTAATACTAAGAGGCACATTACTTACCAGGTTTGACTTCATACAGAATCAGTGAACACTGGGAAGTTCTGCAAATCTGTGCTAGGATTGGCTGATCTCAGCCTGGCTGAGGAGCCAATGGAGGCATGCATCTGCAGTCAGATGGAAGTTTGGCTGGGGGCTGGCTCCTCTAGGATATTCTGTCCCACATGTCTGGTGGTTGGCTAGCTGCCTGTGGGGACAAGAGAAGTCTCAGTTGTCTCTGATCATCTAACAGGTTGACTCGGACTTATTCTCATAATGGCTAGCCAGCATTGCAAGAGGTACACGTCTCTTCCACTGCATTCTGTTTGTTAAAAACAAACACAAACAACAAAAAAAACACAAAGAAAGAATGAAAAAAGAAAAGAACAAAAGGCCAGCTTGGAGCTTAGACTCAAAAAATAGCAAAAACATCCAGATTCCATTTCTAGATGGGAAAATATGAAAAGTCACATTGTAAAAATGAGTGATTACAGGGAAGGGAGACATTTCCACCCCTTTTTCAAATAATCTACCATTGATGCTCTTAAATATTTATATCACTTTCTACATTTGGCAAAATATATTGAAGTAAACAGGCTATAAATTATAGTAAATGATGAAATCTAAAAATGACTCCTCTAAATTATCAAATATAAGAATTATGTTATCTAAGAAACTAATATAACCTGAAATTCTGTGATGTGAATTTATTTTTACAATTATAGAATAACTCTCAAAATATGAGAATGCACAAATACTGAGCAGAGTTTGGGAATGACTACAAAAAGAAAACTCTCGGAGATGAAAGAAATCTGTGAAATTATTTATCTGGAAGTTGTGCAACTGTAGGAGAGAAAACTAAAAGGTAACTTCATTGCTGGCTTCTTAGAGTACTGCAAGTATTTATGGCTCAAGAAACAGTGTTTGGAGATGATGAATACCAATACAAAGAAGTTTTTGACATGTACTTTGTTATATCATAACTGATATAATTTTTGTATTTTGATATTAGACAAAAAGTTATGTGTACCTTCAAATTTTACCTATATATGCAAAAATCAAGAAATTATTATGATCAGAGTTAATAAACTGCTGCAATAGACACTTGCAACTTAACTTCATATAATCTGGATCAAGAGTTTAGATATGTGCCTTCACCTAGTACTTTATCAAGGACACACAGACATTTTCCATACTACATTAAACTTATAGCATGGCTTTTATTATTATTTATGCAGAGCACGTCATGCATTTAGAATTGAAGGCTACATATCAAGAGTGATTTAGGAACTTGACAATGCTGCTCCTGAGTATCTCTCCCATTGTCTTATTATGAAGCTTGAAATTACCCTATTAGAGTCATTCTTTTGGGTGAAAGCACTTCCTTAGCAAAATTTTTCCAAGGAGAAACATCTTAGTCTAATCCCTTTTTGCATATTCGTAAGCATTGCTTCAACACCTGGGATGGTAAATAAAATAATGGCCTCTCAAAGATGTCGACATTCAAATCCCTAGAACCTGTGACTCTATTATGTTACATGGCAAAGGAGAATTAAGGTAGCTAAAGGAATTAGGTCTCCTAACCAGCTGACCCCAAGAGAGGGAGATAACATTAGTTGGTTTCACTTGACCCAATATAAATACAAGTGTCCTTAAATGAGAGAAGGCAGAAGAGTCTGTGACAGAGCAAGGCAATGTGAGAAAGACTCAACCAGTTATTGATGACTTTGAGGATGGAAGAGGAGCATGAACCAAAGAATGCAGGTGGCCTCTAGCAGCTAGAAAAGCCAAGCATACTGATTCTTCCCTAGAAGATCCAGAAAGGAACAGAGCTCTGGGGATAACATCACCCTAGCCCAGTGAGAACTTTTTTTGTATTCTAACCTTCCAAGGTGAAAGATAATAAATATGTACTGTGTTAAGCAACTAAGGCTGTAGTAATTACATATAGCAGCAGTAGGACACCAATATAGCTGGATTTGAAAGGAGAAAGACACTTGAGGAGGCAGCTTAAGGGCTAAGTAACAGTGGAGCTGTATGGGAGGGTCAATGGCATGGACAGAAATATGAGAAGAAAACTCTGAACTGCACCTGCCCTGGAGGCCAATTCCAGAAAGGATTTTAGGATGGCTTTCAGTACCTATTTCATGTAGAAATTCTTGGAAGATGAACAAGGAGAGAAGGAAGGGCTGATCTGAAAGGGTAAGAAGTATGGCTGAAGGAGCTGAAAAGACAGCCATATAAAATTATACTTCCTATACAATATTGTCAGGGATAGAACTAAAATACACTTAGATGTTCAGTAAACATAATTACAGACATGCATACCCACTGGGTTTTAAATATCCTGATTATTCTAGATGCTTGCCTGCCATCCTTCGTTCCTTCCTTCTACTTTTCTTTCTTTCTTTCTCTTTCTTTCTTTCTTTCTTTCTTTCTTTCTTTCTTTCTTTCTTTTTCTTTTTTTGTGGTACTGGAGATTGAACCCAGGGGCATTCTACTTCTGAGCTACACCTTCTGATTTTTTAATTTTTTATTTTGAAACAGGCTCTTGCTAAGTTACCACATGCTGGTCTTGAACCTCCTGATCCTCCTATCTCAGCCTCCTAAGTACTGGGATTGCAGGTGTGCATCACCATGCCAGGAGCTATCTGTGTTTTAAATCCACCCAAAATTCTACAATATACTTTTATAATCCAAAAAGGTTAGTAGTATTTCAAAAGCATATTTACCTATTGTTACAAGATAGTTCAAATACAACATAATTATGAAAAATAGGTATCATTATGCTTCTTATTTTTAAATTATAAAATCAAATTCAGAAAGGTGGGAGGACTTTTCCAAGATCATACAATAAGTGCTTCAGAAATTCAGGTTTCAAGTTCAGGTTCGGATAATTTTAAACCAATAAGCTTAAAAAGCCACAGGCAATACTCAAAGGCCTACAGAAGCATACATTATCAAAATTCACAAATATAAAGAGAAAAAATGAACATCTTATACTTGTAAAAAATAGTAGATTTCATAATTACTAAACCTTCCCTCAAAATAAGTTCGCGCTTACGTGACTTCACCAGCAAATCTTATCACACATCTACAAAAGACATATTGCCTATTTTGTAATTATTTCCAGAGAATAAAAGAAGTGGGAATGCATTGTAATCTATTTTATAACAAGAAAACTTGGCTATAAAAATCTTTTAAGAATATAAGGAGAAAATAAAACTCAGGCAATTCTCTCTGTGGGTATAGATTCAAAAGTCTTAAAGAAAATAGTAATCAATGTTAGAAAGATAAAGGTTTTATTTAGGAAAATTATTTACTCTCCTAAAACTGGTAACAAACATAAAATAAAATAAAAATATAACTTTTATAATTTAGAGAAACTGATTTGAAAGGGGAAGAGGGAAGCTGGTTTTGATCCGTGTTGTCTGTATGCACTTGTTGAAATATCACATGGAACCCATTAATATGTGCAATTAACACATATGAATCAAAAATAAAATAAAATATTAAAAATAAAGGGCTCATGTGATTAGGTCAGCTCCACTCTGATGATTTCTTCTTCAAAATCTCTTCACAGCAACACCTAGATTAGTGTTTGTGATGAGGTAGAATAGAAGAGATAAAATATTAGGCAGAAAGGAGACAAATTGGGAAGGAAAGGAAAATATAGTTTAAAAAATCTAAAACCCTTAGCTTCACCCTTCACCCTTCTGGCCCTAAACATGTATCCCCACCTTTCTTGAATTAAACTTATGCCTTTATCTCTGACTGGCACGTGCTGAAATTCCTTTCGACATGGAAGCCAAGAACCCACAAGAAATCATCGTGTCTTCCCATGACATTTGGACTGATAGGAAGTGTGTGTACTCCAGGGGACTCAAATGTTAGGAGCCACCTTCACAGTGAAGTACCCATGTTGTTTCCTTAGATTTGATAAATGTACCATGATAATTAGAGGAAACTAAAACTGGGTGGAGAGTATAAGGATATTCGATGTTGCCTTGCAACTTTTCTATAAATCTAAAATAACTCCAAATAAAAAGCATATATAATAAAAATAAATAAGAAAACATAGATTAGTGCATCAGTCATAACTATTTATGGACCAGAAGTGTAGTTAACAGCTGGTTAAGAATAAACATTCACAGCCTAATTAACTGACATTTTAAATCCATAATGATATATTGAGAACCAACATAAAACAGATTTCTTTTAAAACTTGGATGATCGTCTAAGAAGTGTGTGTTGATGCAGGGATTGACAAGGTAAGGTGGATTAAAGCCCAGGCATAGGCATGGAGACCCACACACACACACACACACACACACACACACACACACACACA